>PVKZ01000269.1:760270-1036141 GCA_004027375.1 Macroglossus sobrinus | reverse complement strand
AAGAAAGAAAGAAAGAAAGAAAGAAAGAAAGAAAGAAAGAAAGAAAGAAAGAAAGAAAGAAAGAAAGAAAGAAAGAAAGAAAGAAAGAAAGAAAGTAAAAGAAATGAGCTATCAAGCCATGAAAAGACACAGAGAAACCTTAAACGCATATTACTAAGAGAAGCCAATCTGAAAAGGCTAAAAATTTTTTGATTCCAATGACATGACATTTTGGAAAAGGCAAAACTATAGAGACAATAAGATCAGTGGTTGCCAGGGGTTGGGAGGAGGGCGGGATGGATAGGTGGAGCACTGATGACTTTCAGCACAGTGAAACTATTCTGTATGATACTATAATAATGAATATGTGTCATTACACATTTTCCAAACCCATAGAATGTACAACACCATGATTGAATCATTATGTAAACTATGGACTTTGGTTGATAATTTGTAACAACTACACCAGTGTGTTGCAAGATGCCGATAGTGGGGGAGGCTGTGGCTGTGTGGAGGCAGGGCGTACATGGGAACTCTGCACTTTCCACTTGATTTTGTCATAAAACTAAAACTGTTCTCAAATTAAAGTATATATATTTTTTAAAGTAGAGGTTTTGACTTCTGGATTATTGGGGTAAAACTTTAAGAAATGTTTCCTGAACACTCATCACTGATTGCCCTGCTGTGGCAGGTAGCCTTCAAGATGTCCCTGGATGATCTCTGCTGCCTTCTGTAGTTCCCTTCTGCATTGTACCAGGATTGGTTTGTGTGACCAGTGGAATACGGCTGAGGTAATGGTGTGTCACTTCTGAGATTAGACAAAAGACACTGCAGCTCCCTTTTCGCTCATTCTTTCTCTCTCTCTCGGAACATTCATTTGTGGGGTGGGACAGCCGCTATGTCATGAACACCCTATGGAGAAGCTACATGGCTAGAAACTGAGGTCTTCAGCCAGCAGCCACATGAGCAAGCCTGGAAGCAGATGCTCCAGCCAGATCAAACTTCCAATGACTACACTCTGGCTGAGATCTTGACAGCAGTCTCATGAGATACCCTGAGCCAGAACTACCTAGCCAAGCTTCTCCCAGATTTCTACCAAATTGTATTTTGTGTATATATCTCTTTCATATTTCTGAGCAAAATTTTGATGTGAAAAATAAACAAAATCTTGGCTTTCCTTGTATACCCCTGGCTTCCTCAGAAACTGGGTGAGGTAATACATTTTTGCTGTTTTAAGTTGCTAAATTTAGGGGTAATTTGTTATGTGGCAATTGATAACTAGTACACTTATGAGAGACATTGGGAAATGCAAAAATAACAAGCCACATGCAGGAGAAACTTTGTCAGGTTGTTCATTTCCAACTTCCCAGACCAGCTCCTGGCACATAGGAGGCACTCAGAAAATATTTACTGAATAAGGAAATAAAATATGGCCACTGCCCTTCAGGTGCTCACATCTGAGGGGGAGAAGACATGTAAACAGATAACTATTATACAGGTATGACTGACATATGTGTGTAAGATAGATATGTCATAAGCAAAGTGTGGCATTGCAAGAGCGATTCATTCTATATTTGGAGGTGGTCCCAGAGTCTGAATAGAGGAAGTAACAACTTGACAGGGCTTTGAAGGACCGGCCTTTCTAGTTGGACCAGAATCTACTATCTTTCCTCTGGCTTTATTGTGTGATTTCTATCTATATCTTGGAAAACTGTGACTTTAAGAAGAAAAATTTGTTTTTCCTCCATATGAGAATAGTTCTGGAGAAAATACCGGACAAAGCTGTTAGTTATTAAACATGGTTGTTTATAGACAGAATCATACACAAGACCAGATTGAGGAAGAAAATGGTGTGCGTGCACACACACACACACACAACCTCTTCTACAATCTAGGAGAAGCAAGGAGAAGGTTTTTCCATCTTGTAATGGCCTCCAGAAATGAGGGTGGCAGCTCAGAAAATCAGAAAGCCAAGAGAAGGGAGCTCAAGAGACTTGGAGAAGACAAAGCCTATGGCTCCAAAAGAGCAAATAAAAACTAAAAAATAAATGTAAAGTGACCTGCAGAACAAGTCTCCAGTGCCAGGCTGAGAGCTGTTGTTTAGCCCAGCATGGAGCATATACTTCCTGATGGACGAGAAGCCATCAGATAGATGTTGTGCCCACTTCTAGGCATCCTGTCTGCACAGGGCTGTGCAATTTTACCATAGCTGTATATCCCTGGGCTTTTATTTTCTTTGTCACTCCACATTTTTAAAACCTGAATTTATTTGAGAAGGAAATTTTATATCATTATCATAAGGAGAAACTTAGTATCTTCCTATCACACACATTAAAATAAATACCTAACTATTAAAATAACAAATTGACACCCATACACCAGTTCAAGTCCTGTTGAGAACCTCTCTATGGTATGTAGCCACATTCAAGAAACACTGATTTTAGTAAAAGTAATTAAATCACAGTTCAATGACAACTTGCAAGAAAAACGTTGATGCACTCCAAGGAGATTTCATTTATGGAGAAGCAGTAGCAAACTTTTTAGATGTTCAAGATTTAGTATATGCTCGAATGTGGAATATAAAGGTTTAAGTGCCACTGAAAGAATTACATCAGAACTTGTACACACTTCTAACACTAACCTCATTATTTCCAACTGTCCACATACATCTCCATCTGCCCCACGTGTGTAAAAGGTCCCCTGAGGCGGGTGTGTCTCATTGATCTCTCTCTACCCACCAACTAGCAACAGCAGGACCAAAATAAGCTTCTTTGCAAGAACAAAGACACGTGTAAGACATTGATTTTTGCTGCAAAGATCGTCTCTTGCATTTGTCTTACGCAAATAGTTGACACATTTTTGTTGACTATAAAAACATTTTTGAGCAAAATTTTGGTTTGAAAAAATAAAGAAAATCTTGGCTTCCCTTGACCCATGACTTTGGATTGCCATTTAGTGGACAAATAGATAAACCTTAGGTGTAATTCATTGGAACACAACACTTTAATCCTGGCTGAGCAGCATAATCACACGTAGAAATTCTTAGACACCCTGAGGCCTGAGCCCCACCCCTGGATATTCTGATTTCGATTCAATGATGAAATCACACATCTATGGCACAGAGGTGCACAGTTCTGGAGTAAGGCATTTGTCATATCAAAAGAGAATGTGAAGACACATTCTTGGAAAATCAATGAAAAGCCTTACTATTTTCAAAGCTTGGCTTTTTGTTTTTAATTTCAATTTCTTTTTAATAGTACACATTCAAACTGGGGTTGTCTTAAACTATTTTATTATTCCCAGAGGTTAAAATAGCAAAGGATTCCTTTTAATCATGGACTAAGAGGACCCCCGGAAAGAGCTTTTGTTAAAATACTGTCTGCAGAGAGTACAGAAGTGCTTGGGAGCAAGGATTGAAGACCAGAAAGGAAAAGTTTTTTTATTTTTCCTAAAAACCACCCAATCCTGGACAGCTGAGCTGAAGAAGAGTTGGGAGACAGCCCCCCAGTGTCAATGCCACACTCAGGTGGGGGAGCTTCAGAACCTCTGGGTCTCAATTTCCCTGACACTTCCACAGGGAGGGGGGACAAGCAAGGGTTTGGGGCTCTGTGGAGGTAGATTCAGAGCCCACCTCTGTCACTTACAGGCTGTGAGACCATGAGAATGTATCCTGAACTCTCTTGTTCATCAATTCAGCCTTTCCTTGAAAAACTAATTTTTCAATTTCTTAACCGTAATTTTAGAGCCCTTTGTGAATTATTTGTTTGAAAATATTTTCCTCCCATTAAAAAGAATTACTCACAAGTTGTATCTGGTAGCAGTGGATATTCACTTATTTCCAAATACCCTGGGCCTAAACAACATAAAAAACAGGATGCATGATTCAATTGTCACCTAATTTAGTTTTACAAAAGACAAACAGTCATTTTCTTTTTGTTCTCTTTGATCCCACAGCTGGTAAACAGCAGGTGGAGATAAGGTTTTGTTTTTGGGACAGATCTCTGAGCTCATCTCATCCAGGATCTTAAACCCCTAAGGCTGACTTCATCATCCTCACTCTGGTTACTCACCACTCACATTGTCCATTGTCACAGGCAGCCCCAATTAACCTCTGTCTTTGAAGCTGCCATCCTTTTCTGGCTTTTATGGGGCCTCTGTTTACTGTCTCTCAATATAGGAAAGAGGAGAGCTGAGGCAGGGACACTGCAGAGGAGACCCACCCACCTCAGTTTCATCTGACCTGCATCTGGGAGAGTCTTGAACCCCTTGTTGGGGAACAATGAACACAGGCACCTCTGCCTCGTTGGACCATGAACCTGAGTCTTCCAGGCAGATGGCCCAGAGAGGGCCCCAGACACAGGAGAAGATAGTCTTCTGCAAGATCAGAGGAATCTGAGTCTTCCACATGCAATTCTAAGAAAGGGAGAGGAGGGATGGCCGGATCTCATTGGTTTTAGACGTCATGATGACCTAGGACAGTTTCTCCAAGTACTTCTAGAGGTGTCTTGTCATTTTGTAACTTCCCTGCAATAGTTGTTATTTTTCTCAACCCCTAATGATTTCCCAAGTTAGCATAAAAATTCTCAAAAACAATCAAGGGATTCTGTGCTTTTTTTGTGTGTAGGAAGAAAGTGGGAGGAGGAAGGAGCACTGGGTGTTGAGCATCTATGTTTAGCTGGGGCTGAGGGATGGAGAAAGAAAGTCAGGCGGGAGGGGAAATGAGTGGAGTCAAGGTGACTGGCTGGTCCCTGCACCCCAGGATGAGGGGAGGAGCCAGGGGTCCCAGGGAGGAGAAGTGGAACCTCGGGCTCGCAGAAGATGCCTGCGGCTGCCCAACATAGGCAGTGCACAGATTGGAAAAAATGCTTTCTCAGTGCAGAGAGACTCAAACAACAGCAGGCTCAGGGATCTGCCTAAATTTGGCCAAAACATCCACCTTCTGTAGAGTGGCCCTGGATACCTCAGATTCTTCTCCTGGTCTTTTGTCAGAGGAAATAAATCATATGATGATGTGTTTGTAACATGGCAGCCAGTGCTCTATTTTAAAATCGCTACTCTTTCCAGGCAGCTAGTGCTGCCTCCCTCCCATCTCCTGGTCCACTTTGGTTTGATGAATTGGTCCATCCTAGGGACAGGAATAAATAAGTTTCACATCCCTGTCCCATACCTTCAACTTCTATCACCAACTAAGTTGGAAGGGCCATCTAGGTGTCTGGTTTTAAAGACAAGAAGGCTCAAGGCCAACTCATGCCACCTGTACAGGAGTGTTCCTGAAGCCTACAGGCTCAGAAGCCTCCAACTCAGTGTCCTCTGCATGGAAAGCAGAAGAGAATTCAGTGGATTTGAGGGAAAACAATAAACTTTTGTCACCTGGTAAGGCCTAGAACCTACAGTCATCATGTATAAAGCTTTGCCAAGACACTGTGGCCAATGATGGTGTAGCTAGTAATGTGAACAGAATTTCATCCATAAATCAGTGAACAAAAGTACCAATCTGATAAGGGTGAGCTCCCAAAGGGCAGGGTCTGTGATTCACTTCCGGATCCTATAGATCCTGGCATACAGCAGATGCTCAGTTAACATCTTTTAGCTGACGGTCGGCAAATGAGACTAATAACTAAACACAGATTTACCAGGCACTCCAAGCCATTGTTTAGGCTTTTGTACTCACAAAGTTTTCTAGCTTCTGTGTTTGATGCTTTAACATCTTGCGTCCTCGCTGACTCTGGGGAGACTGCCCCTCCATGGTTAGCTGGATGGACGATAAAGGACTCCCCTGCAAGCAAGCCTTTTATGTGCAAACCAACCAGTCCAGAGCCCACACCACACAGCCATCTCTTTTATCAGCTCTCACACTCTGGGCCGCTACTCACCTGCCCTAACCCCAGGGCCACCAGGTACCAGACAACTAGTGACAGCCTTTGCCCCCTAGAACTCACTGAAATGATCCAAACTAGCCAATCCCAAGCCTGCTTTCCCTGCCTCACCTGTTCCTTCTGAAGGAAATCACAATGAAAACTCTTGCCTGTGGTTTCCCATCGCTCGCTCAGTAACAAACTATCGTTTTGATGGTAGCTGCCTTCTGATCTGTTGGCCTCACCGTAGCAGAATAATAATAAAACCTACTTTTAAAAACAGCTTTGAAATCTCCAACAGTGCAACACAACAGAATAACAGCTGCCACTTCCCAAGCACCTATTCTGGCTGAGCATTTAGATGATTTAATTATAAGCACGTCAACAGGATTATGACTCCCAATTTGCAGATGACGAAGCGGAGCCTCAGAGCGGTGAGGCACTTTGCCCACAGCAAGTGGCAGAGCTGGGATTTTCTAGTCTTGCAAGGAAGGAGGAGATGTGAGGTCCACAGTAGGGACCTAGGGTGATAAGAGGGAGGCTAGAGGAAGGAATGTTACAAAGACAGTTCTTTCATTCCCTCAGAGACCACTTCTTGAGCAAGATGTGGTGATTATGAGAGCTGACTTCCAGACCCCACCTCCGCTGCCCATGCAGTGCAGCCCTTAGAAGGACCTTGGCCACCCAGCCTGGAGACCAGCGATGCATGTGTCCTGGAGGGTGATGCTGCTCCAGGCACCCCCAGGGAGACCCATGGCTGTTTGCTTTATCTCTGCTTAATCCCAAGACAGGAACTACAGCCAGGGAGCATGAAGTAGAACGCATCCTCCTCCTAATGATAATTTAGCCTTGGATCCAGGTTTTGTTCCATTTCTGGGTTTCCTTTGGTTATGGAGTTTTGCCCGCCACCCCCCCCTCCCGCCCCTCCTGCAAGAGGTTTATCATCTCCTAAAATCTAGGACCTAAACTAGTTGCAAATAAGATTTGGGGGCTTTGAAAACTTGAGTCTAGAGTAGTAAGAATAATTATATTTATAGTAGCAAGAATATAAATACTTTTATATTTCTTTTTAAAAATTATTTATTTAAATTAGTTTCAAGTATATAGCACATTGATTAGACATCTATATACTTCATAAAACGATCCCCTCAATTATTTTTATATTTCTGATCACAAAACAGAACTGCCTTACTAGGATGTCCATTTACAGAAGGTGGGGGAAGGGCACACCCAGCAAGTCAAGGGTCCCCGTGGTTGCCTCAGGCGTCCAACCGGTCCCTGGGGCAGGCTGGCTCTTCTTCATTCCATCTGCTGCTCTTCTTACCTTTAGCCAGTTAACCCCATCAGGAATTCCCAATATAAACCTACAGGTTCTAAGGCAAAGCCCTGCCCTCCCACACACTGCCCTAGGAATGCTTAGAATACTTAAGACATCACGTTACCATTTTAATAGATGCCCTTAGGTCAGGGTCGGGGGACCCCAAAACTCTGCAGGGAAGAAATTAATTTCTCCATTTGGCGGAGCGTATTGAGGTCCTAACATCACTGGAGAACCAGGAAGCAGAGATAAAACTCATTGGGGAGGGGACAAAGTCAAGCTCGCTTTTATTCATGGACAAACTCTGAGATCACTTTCAAACAGAAACTCTTTTAAGAGTGAATAGTGTGCTCTATCAATCCACGTGAAGAGCGAGCGGGCCTAAACCAAGCTGGTTCCTACAAACTGGGACGTGTGGCTTCCACCGGGGAAGCTTGTCCTCATTAGTCCTCTTCAATCTGCCCCTGCTGACCTGATCACTGTCATCTACCCCCTTAGGGTTTCTAGTGTCTTCTCCATCAATTAGATGCCCTGTGCTCCCCAAAAAGACGTGTGGATGATGGGTGTTCTAACCCTCAGTGAGGTGTCAGGAAAGAAGTGAGCAGCCAGCCCCCTCCCTGTAGCCTCCTTTCTTAATAGGACAATTTTTTTAAGGGGAGTAATTAATTAATTAATTTTGTTAAAGTACAGTTGATATATAATATATTAGTCTCAGGTGTACAACACAGTAATTCTACATTGTGTATCTTACAATGTGATCTTACAAGATAAGTCTAGTAACCACCTTAACAGGACTTTCTAAAGACAAGACTTCCGCCCACTATGAACATCGTGGGTTATCTTGACCTGAATCTTAAGGCAGACAGCAGGAGGTGAGAAGGCTCCAGGGAGCGGGCAGGCTTGGGACTGTGCAGAAGGCTGCCCCCATAACAGACCCCCATCATCTCTGTGGCCGGGCCTTACCAGAAGCCAGGTCTGCAGAGCTGTGGTTTGGGGATAGGCCATTCCTACTCTAACGGGCCCCCTCTTCACCACCATGTTTCTGCCACTGAACTCTGCCCGTGGAGGTTAGACTCCAGGCCAGAAGCCCCAGGGCCACTGGAGAGCATGGGGCATTTCTCTGACCTAAAGTCCACCTTGGGGTTAGTGTCCTAAGACTCTGTCATCGGGTTCCTGTCCAAACCTATCTATGTTTATATCTATTTCCTGCCGGCAGCACCTCTTAGAATAATTCCTTCCATCTATATTCTACACTTTAGCCATTTTTTCCCATGGCCCCACCCTAGCTTTATCGTGAGCCAGAACATCTCCACCCCTTAAACCTTACATTCCAAGTATCCGCTCTCATAGCCCCTCACCGCCACCAGGGACTCCAGGGCCTGGAACCAGAGGAACAGGCTTGAGCTGTGCTGAGGGGTGGGGTTTGAGGACTGGGCAATGTGGCTTTGAACTCAGGCTTTGCCTCTGACTAGCTGGGTGACAATGGGCAATTTACTTCATCCTGAGATTTTAAATTCTCATGGACAAACGGAATAACAATATATACTGAGGTTTAATGGAGACAATTTATTAAATCCCTGAACATTAAATCCCTGCTTGTGCCACATGCTCAATGAAGAGGAGACATGTATTATTATCACTGCTATTATAATTTCTCTAGTAGACACAGCCTCCCCTCCCACCACTGCCCCTGGCCTCCTGGCCTCTATGAGAGCCAAAATGAACTCCAGAATTCTTGGTGCTGTAGGATCAGGCCCCACCCCCCACCGCTCCCCTGGCCCACACACCACTGTCAGCAGGGAATGGTGGTCCTTAGGACTTTACGTGTTCTTGACAAAATCTTGATCACAAACATTCAGCCTCACCATCAGTTTCTGCCCCGAGAACAGCCTGACTAACTACCCCCGAGTCCTCAGCCTTGACTTATAGCAGCCCCACAGAAGCCCCAGGACCCCCAAGACTCCCCAGTCACCCACCATAATCCCCAAACAGCCTTGTTTATCCTCCTTTAATCCTATATCCCTTCCCAACCACTGAAATCTTCTCCCTGAACCTCTCAGCCACACATCTGAAAAATCCCTGATTTCCTCAACCTCTGCTCAGAGCTTTTCTTTTGCTTTCTTGCTCTAACTGAAGCCTGTTTCCTGCTTCCTTTGTCTTCCCACGTGTGGGTTTCTCTCTCCCTCTCATACCACTGGTCTCAGGGTGCAGTAGGTGGTGGTTTTTTTCTTTGCTTCTCATTGCTACTTTCAAAACTTTCTTCCTCTCTTCTCCCTAAAAACTCCTAGCTTGAACTCACGTCACAAGATGGTACTCGTCTCCTCCTTGCTAAGGGGCATCTTCTCACCCTTCCCTCTCTGGGCTCACTGTCGCTCTCTCTCAATCTCCTTGGCTAACTCATCCTGACTGCCTCTCCTCTCCTGATTTCACCTCCACCCCGACACACTTGAAATGTGGCTGGCCAAAGCTGAGGTGGGCTCGAAATGCAAAATACACACAGGCTTCTGAAGGCTCAGCATGAGAAAAAAATGTATAAATACCACCATTATTTTTATAGTGATTACATATCAAGAAGATAATATTTTGGAAATATTAGATTAAACAAAATATATTCCTGTATTCAAATTAGCTTCATCTGTGTCTGTTTACCTTTTTATGTGGCTTCTAGAACATTTAAAATTGCGCATGGGGTTCACATTACATTTCTATTGCCTTTACCGATAACCGAAGCCCTTTCTTAATTCCGAGTTCAAAAATGCCATGTTGCAGCCGCTCCCCCTGTTCCCTGGTGCACTCCCTCAAAAAGTCTGGCTCTGGGGCCCCGAACCTACAAACCATGCATGGACCCACTGCCCTGCCACCCCCTCTCCCTCTCATGTCCTTCCTGTCCTTCTCGTCTGACTTACACTCTCTCATATACGTTAGCCACGCTCCGCACCGGCCCTCCACTCCCTTGCTCCTCTCTGGCTTCCTCACACTCCCTTGGCGACACTCTAACCCTGGCTGGATTTAACTCTACAACTCTGCCCTTCCGTCCACATAGCTGGGCTTAGCTGGGGAGAGGAAAAGCACGCCGCCATACTTATCAGTCTGACTTTAAGCTCATGGTCACTAGAACAGAGTAGGCCCTGATGGTGGTCCAGTGGGCCTGCTGCCTGTTCACACACGCATCTTCCAGACACCTGTTCCATACCTCCTCCTCCCTCTTCACTCTGACTGAAAAAAACAAAAGCAATGAGGAAGAGCTTCCTTAAGTTCCCACCACAATGTAACCAAGCACGGGCACACATCCAGGCTCTCACGCTTTGCCTTCCCTTTTGTCTCCGTAGTTGTGCTGTCTGTGCTCTAGGCTCAGCCACCACCCCGAGTGCACATCAGTTCCCTTCTTCTCTTACTTACTCAGGGTCACAACTGCAGCACTTCTGCTTAGCCAACATTTCCCTCTGCGTGGTATCACTCCACCAGCATAAACCATACCGCTATTTCTTTTGTCTTAAAAAATACAGCAAAAATCTCTCTTGATCTCCCTTTTCACTTCACATTTGTCCTTTTATACAGCAGAACTTCTTGAACGAATGGTATGAACCCACTGCATCCAATTCTCCTCACGTTCTTTCCTGAACCTATTCCAATCAGTCTCCTCCCACCCAAATTCCCTGAAACTGCCCTTGCCAGGTATTCTGGGCTGAATTATGTCCCCCAAATTTCTATGTTGAAGTGCTAACCTCCAGCACCTCAGAGTGTGACTATATTTGAAGATAAGGCCTTTAAAGTGGTGATTAAGTTAAAATGAGTCTTTAGGATAGACACTGATCCCTGGGTGGTGTCCTTATAAGAAGAGGAAATTTTAAAAAATCGGAGACACCAGGGGCACATACACCCAGAGGAAAAACCAGATGAGGAGAAGGAAGAAGCCAGGAAGAGAAGCCTCAGGGGAAACCAACCCTGCTGACACCTTGATCTTGGACTCCCAGCCTCCAGACTATGAGAAAATAAATATCTGCTGTTGAAGCCACACAATCAATGGTATTTTGTTACACAGCCCAAGCTGACTAATACACCAGGTCACCACTGGCCTCCAACGGCTCAGTCCAATGGCCACTGTTCACTACTCTTCCAACTTGACCATTTAGCAGCATTGGCACCATTGGTCACCCCTTCTTCCTTAATAAACTCCCAGGACTCAATATTCTCACTTTTTCTTTCACTAGCTGCTGCTTCTCCGTCTCCTTTACTGCTCCTCCTAACTCCCAACCTCTCAGACCTCTCAGCATGGCGTGAGCCAGAGCCCATTCCCTGGGCCTCTTCTTGGTTTCACACACCCCACCAATCTGTCAGCTCTGATCCAAATGCACACAACCAGAACTGGGTCGCCTCTCACCTCCTCCGCTTCTTCTGAGGCCCTGGCATTTCTCACCCGGATTATCCTACCCAGACTTGACCTCATACCCCCTCTACCACTCCATAGATCCTTTTTCCAAGTTCACAGCCAGGGACCTTAAAGCAGAGTCTGCACTGGGTCCTCTCCCTCTCTTTCACGTCAGACCTAACCCTCTGCACTCTGGCTTCTCTCCACACACCCCACCGCCATAGCTCTGCAGAGGTCACTGGAGACCTTCCTACTGGAAAATCAAATGCCCTGCGGCAGCCAGAACATCCACCCTAAAAAGCGAGTCGGACCTTATTCTTTCACTGCCTTGAAACCCTCTGCTGGCTTCCCGTTGCCTCCAGAGGTTCAGATTCCTATGGATGGCACAGGAGACCTTCCCTGATTTGGCTTTAGCTTCATATCATTAAGAGTTTGGGCTACAGGTCAGTGAATTCTGACTCTGACTGCCTCCAGGGAATGATTAGGCCACGAGGGCAGAGCCCTCATGATGGAATTAGTTCTTTTATAAAAGACACCCAGAGAGATCCCACTCTCTCTGCCGCAGGGAGAAGGTAGCATCTATGAACCAGGAAGTGGGCTCTCACCAGACACCGAATCTGCTGGCACCTTGATCTTAAACCTCCCAGCCTCCGGCACTGTGAGAAATAAATTTCCGTTGTTTATCAGCCACCCAGTCTTTGGTATTCTATTAATAGCAGCCTAAATGGACTGAGACACCAGTCCTTCCTAACTGTGACCTTGGGCAAGTTACCAGGTCTCTGTGCCTTGATTTCTTCATATGTCACTTGGGAATAATAATGAGACTCATCTCACTGAGTTAATGTGAGGATCAAATGAGCTCATCCTTGCATAATGCTTAGAACCGGGCCTGGGCTGGCAGAGCTCAGGGAGTGAGTGTTTACTACTTCCCTCCCCCCACCCCCATCTTTCCTCAGCCTGAGTGCTGCGTCCCTTGGCTTGGGAACCTTTCACTGCCCTTTGTGGCAGGCCCATTGCTGCCTGTCCTTCCATACTGTGCCCCTGCATCTATCCCTGCAGGAGGCCTTCCTCCTCCCTAAGGCAGACTGAGGGCTCCGCCCCTCTAACCGCACTTTGCATATCCTTCCATAAGAGTATTAATTAAATGATCACACACAGTCTGTTTATGTGTCTGTGTCTTCAGGGGACTTTAAGTCCCCTGAGGACAGGAACCATGACCTTCCATTTCTGAGTGCACCAGCAGCACCATAAAATCCTGTGATCTTTGGATAAATGAAGTCACAGCTTCTTTTATTTGTCTTAAATTCACCTCTCTTAGCCTTCCTTCACCCTGGTACTTATAGATTCAGTGAACAAGAATGCACTCAGTCATTTCACAAGCAAAGGTGATTTCTATGTCCAAGACAGTGCTAGGTATCGGGGACATGAAGATGAACCCAAGGCAGACAGTGTATGCCCTCAAGAAATTATAGTCCAGAGGGGATTCAGAGGCACAAGCTGCAGCCTAAGTGTGAATGGACAAGTGTCACTGGACAGGGAGGCTGGGTCAAAGGCCTGGGAAAGAGAGAGAGAGAGAAGACACGGCATCTAGACTCAAGGATGTCTTGCTGCTTATCGTGGGACAGCAGGAATCAATACCAGATAAACCTGGGAGCAAGATAAGAAGAGAGCTCAGCACCCTGGAGACTGAAAATAGAGACTGTGGAGGAACTAGGGCGCCCTGGGTGGAACCGGACAGAGTGAAGGGCTGAGGCATACCCATCCTGAGACCTGACACGAGTGCTCAGTGAACACCGGGACTTCACGTGGAATAGCTGGTGTCGCCCTGCAGTAACCCCGTGTTAGGGGCTATGAGAACCCCATTTTACAGAGGACGAGAAGCTGAGGCTAAGGACTTGTTCGGGGTTTCACAGAGAGAGAGAGAGAGAGCAGGCGGCAGAGCCAGGGTCAGAGCCCACCCGGCCTCTCTGGCTTGGAGCCTGGGCTTTTTGCCACCGAGCAATGTCATCCCTGCCCTGGCAATGGCCAGACTGTTCGGGAAGTTAAGTGTGGACTCGGGTACCTGGGGCGAGTGAGGCTGGCTGTGGTTCGCACCAGCCGCGTGGGCCACACCCTGAATGTCCTTCTCACTGCAGCACCTCTAGGAAAGCTTTGTGCTTGGCCCGACCTCGTGCTGGTCTGCAGTGGGGAGGGCAGCAGGAGAGAGGGGGACAGACCAGCCAGAGCCACGGTAAAATGACAGAAGGCAGGGCCTTGTCACGTGCCTGCCTGCGCCCCTTGCCGCATGTAGCCAGCCAGTGTGAAGCACCTGGTGCCTGAAAAGCACCTTTCTTATGAAAAAATGAAGATAAAAAAGGTGAAGGAATAAATGAGCAAGGGCATGAAGGGCAGGAACCATAGGAACAAGGTCCTTGGGTGGGAGAAACGGGTGACACAACGAAGACCAATCATGACCTGACTCATTGACCCTCCATTCAGGGTGTCTCCTGCAGCCCCCTTCCCACCTGCTCTCACCGCGGGTGCTCTCAGCCCACCCACTGCTGAGGCATCATCTCTGCCCCTGCTCCTTAAGTAATGCCACAGAGGACGTGGCATAGCTAAGCGGCAGGGGCTTGGGGGAGGAAAGGAAGCAGAGTTTCCTTTTGCACCCACCCATGTGGGAAGGAGCCCTCGGGGTGTCTGAGCTCCTCTCACTCTTCCCTGACCCCCGCACAGGACACCAGCCTCCACCCAGAGATAATGAAACACAACCCTCAGACCCTCTGGCAATAAACCTCAGGGCAGCCCCTGGGAGCCAATGGCTCTGATCAGCATCAGCGTGGGGGAATGGCCAGCCTCACACACGCTACAGCACCAGGAGTCCTGGGAACCTTACGTACTCTACTACTTGGGGAACAGGACTAAAAGATCTCCCTGGGTTTTCTTGAATATCTAGGCTTCATGAGGAAGTCCACTCACCAAAACTCTGCTTTCTTTAGCAGAAGCTAAGAACCGGCCTTAAAATGCTGTCCAGGCTGGGGGCCCTTGAGAACTGGGGTGGGTGTTTCCTGGGAGACCCTGGGTGACAACAGCTGCTCCTGACCTCCTCCTCTCTCCCTCTCCTTCCTTCCCACATTCTCAAGATTTGTGGGGACTCCTCAAAAGGCAGGGAGATGAAATACAGGTGTATCAAGTGCCAACTGTGCACAGGTGTTTTACCGGGCTTATTATGCCACCTGATTCCCGCCACAGCTCCTGTGAGGTGAGTAACATTATTCCCATTGGGTGGATGGGGACACTGAAAATTAGAGGGTCAGGGCGTAACATGCCCACAACAGTTGGAGTGGTGTCCTTGGGCCATAACCACCCTGGGCCTCCAAGGTTGAAGGGCAGCAGTTACCGAAACCTGGGAGGAGAAAGCCAGTGCGGAGGAGGTGGCTTAAGAGGACCTGTGACCTTGGGCGGAAGGACCCAGCAGACTGAGATGACCCCATAGGGCAGGAGCTGGACGAATAAAGACTCCACTTCCCCTTCTTCCATCTTCCCATCTCCTTTCCAGGCAGCTCCCCCATAGCCAACCCCAGCAAGACAGAGAGTGGGGTGTATGGCAGTGAGTGGGAACGGAAGGGCAAACGGAAGACACCCTGCACTGAGCCCAAGGGCCCACAGCCAGTGTGGTCCATGGATTCAAGCCCAGCCCTGCCAAACTTCAACATCCAGGCTCTTGTCCCCTCCCCAGGCTGTCCCCCATCTTGCAGTGGCACGATTCTTTGGACAACAGAGACCAGGACCCAGCCTTCCCACCCCTCCCCACCCCCCGTGACCACACATATATCTAGCAGGACTGTGCTCTCTGCTCCGGTCTAACGGATACAGAAGCCCAAGAGGACCGTGGCACTGCATGAGTTAATATCTCTTCTCTTCTGCTTTGTGCCTGACTCTCCAACCTGTAGAGGGCGGGGACTCCCCTCAAGGCCCCTGCCAGACACTCCCAGGAAACCCACTTCTATCTCTGGCAGCTGCCCAGCAGCCCTCAGCTGCGCCAGATAAACCGGGAAGATTTGATTGATGAGAAGGTAGATGAGGGAGTTCCCCTAGGAGAATAATTTCACTTTACGCGGAAGGAACCCTGGAATGGGGAGCGCGGGCCCTAAACTCAGCAAGCTGCCCGGCGGCAGGCGTCCAGGCACAGCCAGGGACATGTGTAACTCATTACCTCTGAGAACCTCCCACTTGTGGCCGGGGGATGACGCCACGAGTGTGGTGGAGGGCCTGAGGCCGCAGGGTGAGCTGACTGCAATATTTTTCTGACACTAACACCTCTCTCTGGCCCTCCAAAAGGGCCACGGAGGAGCCAGGCCTAGCCAAACATCACCCACACCCAGCCCTCCGCCTCCTCTGCCTCCTGGCGCCAGACTAGAGAGGCCTACAGCTGTACAGGCGAGAAAAGAAAGAAGCAGAAAGGTGAGGGGCGGGGTGGGGGGGGGCAGAGGAGAGGGGTGAGTGGGCCCAGCTGGCCTACTTTGGTTTCTGCTTCAAAGAGTGGTATAAGTGAGCATCAAAGTCAAAGGAAACTCGGCTAAAGGACCTTGGAGATTGAATTCTGCAGTTACGCCTTCCATGCTTTTGCAGCAAAATGGCGGAACCAATGCTCTCGCCTGGTGGCGATGTGGAGGTGAGGTGGTCCCTGCCTCGGCCCTCCCATCAAAGGAGGCCTCCAATGAGGATGCTGAGAGCCTGGGAATGAAGGAGGAGGCCAGTCCTGAGAGGGGACCCAACCAACGGGTGCAGAGGAGGGAGAGGGCCTGATGACATCACGGGGGGACTGTGGGAGTGAGCCTTAAAGGATGCAGGATTTGGGCAAGATGCCTTCTCATAGATGGGACAGAGGAATGGAGACGACAGTCATCACCTTCCCTTCTCACCTGGTGAGTGAGAAGAAGGGAAGGGATAAAGGCAAAGTGGGAGGGGAAGAGAAGACAAGAAAAGAGAGGGGAAAAGAGAACTTGTGAAATAACATGTTTACCCCTTAATGTCTTTAAAGTCCCACCTGCATTAAAGTCCAAGTCATACCATAATATCTGGGCTGCATTTTTGCAGCTTTGCTTCCCCAGTATCCCCAGGGCCAAGAGGAGGCACCTCCTCTCCTCCCCATCTCCTTACCTCCAAGGGGAAAAACCTGGAAAGAATCTGGAGCCCCTGCGAGGCCCTCCACAAGATACTGTTTCAATTAACAAGGCCCACAGGTGGCTCGGGTCTCCCTCCCTGTCCCCATCTCTGCCCACTCTCTTCCTTTCCATCAGCCTTCCTCTCCCTCTCCTGTTACTCTTTTCAGGGATGAGGATCAAGAAGAAGCAAAATCCTGGGGAAACACATCAAATATGGTTGGCATTTCCTCAAGTCAGAGCTCACCGTTTTCCTCTTAAAGATGAAAGAGAAGGAAAAAAGACTAGAAACCCATGAGTTTTTATTTAGGTGGCTGGTTGCATCTCAACACTAGTCTTTCTGGGTTCCTTGTGTCTCCTTCCCCCAAACTCTGTGCCTGGCATCCAGGAATGAAGAGCAAGAGAGACATAGACAATTTGAAAATCAGGTTTAGAATGTATTTGTTTTGTCACCTTAAGATTTCAAGGACCCCTGCATTCATTCATTCATTCATTTATTCATTTAACAAATACGTAGCACTTACTACATGCCAGGCTGGGAGACATCAGTGAACAAAACAGAGATGGTGCCCTGTCCAGTGTGTTTTTCCCATGAGGAACAGATAGCAAATGGTAAACATAATAAGAAAATTACATATGTGTTAGAAGGACATAGGACTAAGGGAAAAAGGAAAAAGAAGAGCAGGAAAAGGTGCAGGAGAGACAGGAAGGTGTACTGGAGAAGGTGAGATTTAGGCAAAGGCTGGAAGGAGGTGAAGAGTGAGCCGAGAGGGGAGGGGGGCAGAGGCAGCCAGCAACAAAACTGGTACTTGAGAAAAAGCTTGAAAAGGGGCATGCATGATGGTTAATTTTATATGTTAACTTGACTGCCACAACAATGCCTGGATTAAACATCACTTCTGGATTAAACACCAGCAACAAAACTGGTACTTGAGAAAAAGCTTGAAAAGGGGCATGCATGATGGTTAATTTTATATGTTAACTTGACTGCCACAACAATGCCTGGATTAAACATTACTTCTGGGTGTGTCTTGGAGGGCATTTCTGGATGAGATTAGCGTTTGAATTGGTGGACTCAGTAAAGCAGGTTGTCCTCTCCAGTTGGGTGGGCCTCATCCAATCAGTTCAGGGCCTGAACAAAAGGTGGAAGTATTTGCTTCTTATTTCCTGCCTAACTGCTCGAGTTAGGACATCTCATCTTCTCCTGACCTCAAATTTCTAGTTACACCATTGATTCCTCTGGTTCTCAGGCCTTCTGACTTGGACTGAGTTACACTCCCAGCTCTCCTGGGTCTCCAGCCCGCCTACGGTAGATCGTGGGGCTTCTCAGCCTCCATCAATTCCGCATAACATATCTTTTTATATATGTCCATATATATCATACAGGTTCTGTTTGTCTGAAGAACCCCAGTACAGACTCTCTCTACCTCAGTGGCCCTAAGTCTCTACAAGACTCTTCTGTGAGTTTCATTCTATTCATCTTCAAAGTGGGGATGACGCCGTCTGCTACTACACTCACTGTGAAGAGGAGTGTATGTATTCATGCAGCAAGCATTTATTAAACACCTACTAAGTGTCGTCAAGCTCTGTGCTAGATACACAGGAGGCAGGCTATCGGCAAGGGGCTTTGGGCTTTTCGGGGGGAAGCTGCATCAGTTGCATCTCTAGAGTTTCGGTACATTACTAGCCCCCAAAGATGCAGTACCATCTGGGTCACTGGGATGGGGAACCCCTCTCTGTGACATGGCCAGGGGCCTCAGACCAGGGGGAGAATGAACACCTGGAGAGGTATATTTTCTCCTCACAAATGCTTCTGGAAATGGACTGGAGGCTTCTCACCTGAGCTAATTGGTTCAGATGTCTTTACTTGACCCCAAAGGGAGTCAGGAAACTCAGTGCTGGAACCCCTTTATGACTGACGGGCTGAATTATCCTCAATGCTTTTCTCAGCCTCCACTACCTCTTCTGTAAAAAGGGGACTCATTTTGCTGATCACAGAGGTTTGCTGAGATGCATGAATGAGAAAACATATGGAAAATATCTTTCAAAGCATGAAGTTTAACATGTACAGTATTAAGTGGGAGGTCACCAGCACCCTGGGACAACGCCAAGGTTGGGTATGAGGTCCAGGGCAGATCTCCCACCCCAAGACCAAGCCAGAGGCACTCACCATCCTCGCACAGGTTCAGCTTGGACAGGCTCCTGCCATCAAAAGGCTCTTCGAAGATGGAGCCAGTGTCACGGTCGCTCACGGTGTGCAGGTACATGGCTTTGTTCTCCATCCCGTTCTGCAGCAGCGGCGGGAAAGGCAGCAGAAGGAAAGGAGATGGAGGAGGGAGGCAGTGGGGAGAGAGAATAAACTGTTAAGTGGAAACAAATGAATGGATAGAACAGGGTGCCCACCCTGGACCCCAAACCTGGACTCTGGGACCATGTCCTCATCGACAGGTGACATCTACTGGGTCCTTAAGACCCTGATTCCCCATCTCCAACTTCCCCAGTGCTTGGGAAGGCCAAGGCCCTTTGGAACTTTCTGATCATGGGATCCACCCACTTCCTTTCAACAGTTCTCTGGGGCTGGAGCTCTCTGAGCTGAAGCGGGGGCACCCAGGGCCATGCTGGGTGGGGCCTGGAAGAGCTGACCTCCTGACCCAAACAGAGCAGTTTCTGACCCTCTGGAGCCCTAAGCATGTCAGACAGACTTGGGCTTCTGCTCTGTGACAGAAACGAGGGAAATTAGACACCAAAGTGTAAACAGAGACCACCAGCCCACACAGCTAAGACCAGAACTGCTCCCGATCTAGCTGGGCTGGTGTAGTCAGAGGAGCTGAGTTCGGGGAAGCATAGCAGGGATTCACCTCTCGTGGGAACTTCAGGAGCAGGTGGCCTCAGTAGGGACCCCAGACACTAAGACCTGAGCAGCCTTAGACCAAAGGAGAAACCAGGGAGGACTCAGGGAGGACCGCAGTGCCTGGATGGTCTCCTGAGGCTAGATCACAGAGGCTCAGGGTCCTACCCATGCTGTCCCAGGAACATACCCACTGACTGGGGGAAATGCTCTGCTGTTTGAAGCGAACCAGCCCCATTTACACAAGTGTGTGTGACACAGTCCCATTTTGTAATGTACACACATGTCCTGCGTGTGTGAAGGGAAAGGCTGTGCGTGGGGATGTCCCAGTTGCTCCAGGTGAGACGTGTGTTACAGGACTTTGGTGGGAATTGTGTCTACTTTTGTTTGCTGGATTTTCCAGGTATTCTACGATGCTTTTACATTCTTTATGCAATTAGAAAAAAATCAATTTCTCAAGCCAAATTACCAAGTGTTTACATAAAATACCTGATATTCTTTTTCTCACATATATGCTCAGTGGCGGCTGGTTCCCGCCATTTGCTTGGCCTTTAGATCTGACGCTCTCTGACTATCTGGATATTGAATCAAAAATTCCATTTTTAAGAAGTTAATTCTTTGGAAGATAAAAGCCCCCAAGAGAGATCCCATGCCCAGAGTGCAATAAGCTCAATTCTGTGGCCCAGAGCACCAGCCAGGGGACTCCTACCTGGGAGGAGGGGACAGGGACCTGGCAGGTGACAGTGGGGGACAGTGTCTGCTGATTGAAGGGAGCAGCTCGTCAGTTTCTCTTCAGAGGTGGGGCGAGAAAGGTGGGGTCAGCACCATTTCAATAAATAGGGATAAGGAAGGAGGAGGCTGGCCAAATGACGCTGCCTGGTAGAGCAGACATGTCTCCTGTTCTCATGGCTTGACCTTTATCTTCAGAGACCTCAGGGCCAAGAACAAACCATAAATGGCCAGTTGACATACAACTGTCCCTCCACTGGCCCAGGAGGGATGGGTAGGGGCTTCTACTCTTGTCTTTTCAAGTAATGAGATGTCACATGCCCGGCACACACCTGTGGGCACGTATGCATATGCATGCGCAATCGGGGTGCCCCAGTCTCTGTGGGCCTTTCTTCCAGCCTGTGGAGGGAGAGGAGTGGGGAGCCCAGGCTCAGCCAGCATGTGTCCTCCCTGCCGCGGGGTTCCCGGAGCCCTGAGGCAGCTCCCACCCCAGCTTCTCTGTGCAGCCGTTGTGTCCAGTTTGCTAGTGTCCAGTACCCACTCTTTATCCAAGTCCTCCACCCAGTAAGGGCCTCTAGGTGGGGCCCTGAGCAGTTTGCTGCTGCTAAGATGTAGGGGACCCTCCCTAGTTTCACAGCACCCTCCCTCTGGCCTCCATCCAATCCTGGGGAGCTACGAAGAAGGAGGCCAGTGTCTTCTGTAAGTGATAACCCTGTCTTTGCCAAAGGCAACAGGCACCACCTGCCCAAGCCGCTGCGCTGGGAGAGTAGGTGTGGAGATGGGCTCATGCCAGCTTAGCCCCGTCTTCATTTCCACCTTCCCTGGCTGCTGATGGCCTCCTGGACTAGAACTGGAATGCAAGGCTTATTATCTGGAATGTGTGTGTAGGGCGGCCCATCTCTGCTCCCTCCCCACCCCTCAGCTGGTGGAGCAGGAGCCCTGGAGAGCTAGTTCCTTCCCTTCATTCAGTTTGTCAGGGAGAGGGGCTGGCTGAGCAGGAGGCCAGATGTGAGTGAGATGCGATTGGAAATGCTTAGCCAGCACTGCTAATGTTTGTGACTTGGGAATGAAACCTAAGAATGTTCTGTCTGCCCCAGGTTTTATTTTGGGTGGTTTTCTTCCTTGGGGAATGGGGGCAGGAATTTGGGCTTTTTGAATGTTAGTCTTATAACCATTGGGCCATTTGTGCTCTCAGGAAAGCTCCACGAACCCCTCCCACGTGCCTACGGCCCACGAGTTACAGAGGTTTGCCATCAGGGATCTCTCTGCCCTTCCAGGAACACTGCGAGGTGGGCAGGTGGTATTAGTCTGTCGCTCCCATTTTAAAGATAAGCCAATTGAGACACAAAGAAGCAAGAACCAAGGGATGTCAGGGAGGAGTGAGGCGCTATGCAAAGGCTTCCCACCCACAGCACTGGCTCAGCCACAAGGTTGCTTTGTCCAGGAGAGATATATCAGTGCCTTTCGATGACCACCGTTAGGGTCAGCAAAGAGAGCCAGGTAAGGGCTCTGTGGCCAAACAGAGACTCTGAGAGCTGGAAGGGAGGGGACCAGGGACACAGAAATATAGGCAAAGTGTGGATGCTGAAGAGCCCTTGGATGAAGTCCAAGGAATCTGGACTTCCGTGTTCAAAGTCAAAGAGTGAGCCCTTCCTCTACCAGGGAGACGGTACTTTACTGACCTCTTAGGGCATCTTGTTGATGCATTTTGGAGCCGAAGCACTCAGCCATCCACAGCCCCACCCCAGGCGGCCCTGTGCAGGCCTGAGGGGCGGGGGACGCTCAGCGGACATGGGATCCTATCCTGGCTCCGCTTCTTGTTATTCGGGAACTTGGCCCAATCAGCTGAGCTCGTGCAGCCTCAGGTCATCATTTAATGACTGAGAGAAGCACATCTGCCAGCCACTTGGTTATCGAGAGCCTCATGTGGGATTGTGTGTGTAGAAAGACTTTACAAACAAGGGCACACAGGGAGTTGG
This sequence comes from Macroglossus sobrinus, assembly GCA_004027375.1. Classification (NCBI taxonomy): domain Eukaryota; kingdom Metazoa; phylum Chordata; class Mammalia; order Chiroptera; family Pteropodidae; genus Macroglossus; species Macroglossus sobrinus. The sequence continues at coordinate 1,013,920 of PVKZ01000269.1, read as the reverse complement.
TGGCAGAGTCTAGTGAAAACTAACAGCCCCTCAGCAACATCGGATCTTGCCAAGCAGCCAGGTGGGGAGGGGTCTGCAGGTTCCTGAGTCCTCCCTCCTGCTATGCCAGTCCCAGAAGCAATGCCATTTGGGGTACCCTTCGCAAAAGGCAATCAAGACTGCAGAGTTGCCAGGCAGAGTTGCCAGGCTTCCTCTGCAGACCAGAGCAGAAATCCAGACCCTGACCCTCAAAGTCCCTCTCTGGGCACCAGAGGACTCAATTCTTCTTGCCAAAGGGGTAGCATAAGCCTTGCTTGTTGCTGCAAAGGTGGTGTTTCTGGATTCAAACATCTAACTCTGCAGGGCTCCTGGCTTTTCTTTGGATCACCTCGCTTTAAACTCATCAAAACCAGGTAAAAATCACCATGCCTGTGGCCCTCTCCAGAGAAACTATCACTGAGCAGGTTTCAAGCCCTTTCTTCCTCTAACTGTACTCAGTTAACCTAAGCTGGAGATGTGTAGATGCTTTATAAGTGAGCTTTCCTGCATACACTCCACCAACAGGCATGCGTGTGCACACACGCACATATACATGCACGTGAGAATGTAGAGCAACATGTAGAGTGACTGTCACTTGTCCCATCTGCTCCCTGAAGAGGCTCGAGCTGTGACACAAGCCAGGCAGATTTACCAGGCTTCCTCTGCCACCCCAAATGCTGGCTCACACCCTCCAGTCCAGGTAGCTGGATGAGAGCCCAGGGTATCTCTTCAGGCTGACAGCTGGGGTCTTCCCATCTGGCACTCACATCCCCATGTTTCACATCCTGAGAATGCCCAAAGGTGGTGTGTGTCCTGCCCCATCCACCACGTCCCATGTCCTTCAACTGCCTTTGGAACACCATGCCCAAGTGCTGGGACAAAGTTAGTGTCAAAGTGACAAAAACTCACCTTAGTGCCTCCGCTGAGGCTGCAGAGGCTGTCCCCTCAGTTCCCGGCATTCACCGTGGTGGCTGGAGAGAGGGCCGCTACTGTTGAATTGAGACCCAGGCAGCCCTTTGGAGCTTGTCCCCACAGCCAGCCAAATCCAGACGGAGTCATAGAAAGAGGCTGCAAGGGTGCCCAGTGACTCGTCTCGGGGGTCACTTCTCAAGGAGGCTCAAGTCTGGAGGCAAAACTCAGCCTTGTGCCTGAGCTGGGGGCCTGAGGCCAGGGAGTCCCTATACTGGTGTCTCGCCTCAGTTGGCCACCACGGGCAGCGCTCAGGAGATGTTCTGTGGAGACACCAGCAGCTCTGCTAGGTACTGACTGAGATGTGAACTGCAGCTGCTCTAGCAGCCAGTCTTTAAATATGTTCTTGGAGCAGTGAGGAGGCCCGGCTAGGGTCTGGAACACGTCCCTCCTCTGGTGGCCAATCTCAGTATTACAGCCTCACACAGGACCGGCTGCTTGGTCCAGAGCAGGGAAGTCAGCCTTGGTCTTGGGAGGGACTCCACACACCTACTCTAACGGCCCTGCTCAGAAGACTTTTTGGAAAGCTTCTAGGAGAATGGCAGCTAGACCTGGCTTATGAGCCGTGCAAGAAAACCAGCCTTATAAACTTATTTATAGGACAGAGTTGGCATTGCTAAATGCATTCACCAAACCCGGTTTAGAATTACTTTGCAAGCTTTCCTGAAGGGACATTCACCCGCCAAAGGACACAGATTGGCCACACTGGGGAGATTCTAGAGACTGCCTCACGAGATTCCCAAGCTCAGTCTCAACACAACTTAGCACGAAAGCTAACACTGACGGGGCATTGGCATTGCATAGGGCCCGGGAGATGCAGGAGTGAGAAAGGTAAGTTCGCTGTCCTCTAGGGGGTTGCCATCCAGAATGAGAGAGGTGGGCTCAGGCACAGATAACTAAACCTAAGGATGATGGGTTACATTTAAAATAGGGCATCTAACCAAAACATTGAGAGTAATTACCTTCATACTGGGACGTCATCAGGAGAATTCCAAAAATAGTTGGAGCCACAGCAGCGCTGTCAGTTTATGTGGACAGCCCTCCTCCCCACCCGAGGTCAGAGTTCTGAAGATAACCGTCATGAATAGGCTCCCATCTACTGGTTAAAAATTCAGCCTCAACACTTGAGGGTCAGACCTCGCACATGAGAGCAGTTCGCCAAGGCTCAGCTCTCCCCGCAGGACAGCTGCCAACCCGCAGTGGAGTCAGAAGTGTCTTCGTTATTTTCAGTGACTACGCCTCCTGGCCCTCCCGGGGAGGCAGCGCCAATACGAGGCTCAGTGTTACAGAGGAAAGAAATAGTAATGATAGAATAATGATTATAATACTAATAGAAGGAGGAAGAGAAAGAAGGGTGGGGAGAAAACACTATAGTATATACCATGAGGTAGGTACTGTTATTATTTCCACTTTACGGAGATGAAGGAACTAGGTACCTTGTCTAAGGTCAAGCAGCCTGTAAGTGTACAGTTGAGTAGTGTTAAGCACATTCACACTGCTGTGCAAACATCACCTCCATCCAGCTCCAGGATTCTTTTCATCTGGTGAAACCAAAAGTCTCTCCTCATCAAAGAACTCCCCATTCTCTACTCTGTCTACGCACTGGACTAGCTAGGTACCTTGTTATGTCTTTATTTGAGTCATGCTCTACCAAAAATATATATTCTTTATAATTTTTACCTTAAGTATTTTCTGTTTTGATTTTGATCTATTTCATGTCAAGTATAAATATTTCATAAACAATTTTTATGCATTGTTCACAGACCACTGTTTATCTTTTTCTGTTGTTCAGCTTTGTAGAAATATCCTGGTAAAAAATATGTAATCTCTCAAAACCCAGAATTTGGATTTACCATTAAAAAAGTAATTATTGTTTAATTATACCATGAACTTTATCAATTTAGGTCTTGTTCAAGAGATAATTACTTTTTGGGGTAAAAAGTAATTACCATATACACAAAATGATATAGGAATTTAGCTTTTGTGGTTTTATGAAATTTTGTTTAATCAAGAATTGAAATGCTTTCTGATTTGTCACCTTAGTGTTATCTCAAAGTGCCCATCTGATTTTAGCTGAAATCTACCAACCCCCTCCAGCCACCAGCCCCACTACCCTCTGCCAATAAAAGCTACATCTGAGGGAAGGCAGACAGATCCAAGGAAAAGGGCTTCTGAACTGGAAAGCAGCCCAGGTCCCTGGGAGTCTATGCCTGCTCAGCTGTAAGTCATGCCTAGTCATTTTTACTTCCACTTCTATAAGTTTCTATATCTTCCCCCCAAAGTAATTATGTATGCTTTATTAATTAGGAAAAGTATATTTACCCCCTTTAAAAGATGATTCTGACATTGAGAGGCTGAATTAGAGACAAAGTTGCAGATTTATAGTGTCAATTCCTAGACTTTAATCTGATTATTTCTAGTTGTGTGTCCTTGGACAAATCATTGAACTTCTTGGTCTCGGTATTCTTATTGGACATAGAGATAATAATCCCATATCACAGGGCAATTGTGAGGACTGAATGGGTTAAGGCAGTTACTGTGAGCCCACTAGTTTCATGAGATGTTCCTAGGAGTTCCTTGAAAAAAGATTCTCTGATCAAAGCAAAAGGTGTTGTTTAACTGCAGGACTTATCAGAGCCTTTAAGCTGCTGCTGAGCATAGTGATTCTTCAAGAGAGGGATGTACTATTAAGCTTCTCCATTCTTAGTAGAAAACAGAGAGCAGGGCTAGTGTTCCATAAAATACACTGAAGGAAATTCTGAGCTAAAGTAGTAAAAAGACTTGTTTACAATTTAATCAAAAAAAATTTTAGAAAACTAGAAGGCTTATTCTTCTGAGTGCCAAATAGTAGAAGATGTCTCATGCTATTGGAGTGTGATGAGGAGCCATTTATTCTGAGAGGACAGTAAGACAATCCTGCCTTTCACCTTCTCCTTGTCACTGTCTCCTCATCCTGCAGCATAGCCCATAGCCCATAAATGTCAGGGAGTTGGATGCCTAAGCATGAGTTTCACTTCCTTGCTCAAGGCTTCTCTCTTTCTTAATTTACTTCCCTGTTTTGATGGAGCACATTTATGGTGGAATATATTTATGGAGACCTCGCATGTCTAAAAATATGTTTATTTTACCCTCACCCTTGACTGATAGTTTGTCTAAGTATGGAAATATGGAGAGAGAAAAGCGCTTCTCAGAGAGTCGGGACCTGCCATCAGTGGGCTGTTGGGAGAAATATAGATCCTTCAAGCATACAGCAATTCCTTTAAAATTGCCAATGTATTCTACATAGAAAGGAACTTTGGTGCAAACTCAAGAGTTAGGGAATAAACAGAGATGGAAAGTGTATGCCTGGTGACCCCAGGACTATTTCATTGCACAACTCCAGGGGTACCCCTCACATTGTATTTGCTGAGAGTTGCACCCATGGAGTTGCATCATTTGGGATACAATGCCCTACCCCTTTGGCAAACTTCAAGTTAGTCTCTTAGAACATGAGAGCCGGAAGGTGCCTTTGAGTCTAGTGGCACACGATTCCCTCATTTTGGAGGTGGGGAGGTTATGGCCCAAAGAGGTGAAGTGACTTGTGTAGGTATCCCACGCAGAAGGGGCAGGACCTATAGCCAGGGTTCTTGACTTTCTCTTTACCTTTGCTCCCCACAAAGAGTGGTCCATAGATCACTGGTAGTCTATTTCAAAGGCAGCATCTCCATCCCCAATCCCAGACCTGCTGCATCAAAACCACTTTAAACGAAACTTCCTGGTTACTTACACATGCACGTGAAAGTTCTAAGCACGGACCTTCACCACACCCAAGAAGAAATCATGGAGATCTTTAAATGTGCTCTTATTTTCAAGATAACCCATTTTTTTTTCCACTCTGAAAGAAAAAAAAATGGATGATGATGTGTGGGCAGGGGAGAGAGGACTAAAATGTGTGCATTTTCAGAATCTAGTCATTGGGAGAAGCTTACCCTTCCAGGTAGGCAGCCTCAGAAGAGATATCCATTATCAAAATAATAAATATTGAATAGTTTCAGTAAGATGTAAAGAAATACATGCCTAAATACAACGCTTAATCAGCATCAATTACTGCTACCTAATGTTGGCTCGGCCCTATCTGGGCTTCAGTAGGCATGCTTAACACACTGAATGATCTCTAAGAATGAGGTAGTTGCAGAGTTTCAATAATTCTACCAGATTTTAAGAAACATCTTTCTACTAAAGGTTTTGATTTGAGAGAGACTAGGGGTGGAAGAGAGAGAATATGAGAATCAATTGCCTTGGACTTTGTCTCCCAGGCAGCAGTCATCAACTTTCTTCCCGTCAACTATACACAACCTTTTTTTTGTCTCCGAGCTCGAGACAAAATATGCCAGAAGCAAAGATCGTGGTCACACAACTTGTCCCTTTTCCAGCAGCACAATCCCACACGTTCCTTCCATGGGGAAAACAAATGAAAGAACTTTTATATAGACTATGCAGCGAGATATTAAAATAGAGATTTAAAGTGGTTTTTATCACAGAGGGTATCTAGAACACAGTCTCATCCAGATTTCATGGATCATCAATTTTCTTTTTGCCTCTAATCAGATAGAACTATGTGGTTAGGAGAAGGCGGGGATAACTGAGTTATGACATTACTCAGATCGAAGAAAATAAACTGGCACGCATTCATACTATTCTGGGTAATTCGATTGGAATGGAGAGAAATGTAAAAGAAACAAAAGAGGCAAAGGTCAGTTGATCCCACTGATTGAGTATGGTGTGATGCTTTCAGGGCCAGGGAGGGGTCTCTTCTCGGTTGTCTCTGGTCATCTTCTTGACGTGAAGATGCTGACATTGTTTTCTGTTAACACCTCATTCACCCGGTGACGTCATGTAATGAAGTGCTCCACGCATGTCGTTTCGCAGACACGTTTTTAGTTTTGCAATTCGGATGGCGTGCATTCTAAAATGATCATCTCCCTGCTCTCTTAAGCAGAGCCATTGGCCATAATTTAATAGTTTTGATGAGCCAGAGTCACAATTTATGACTATTATTACTGTAACTGTGGCAGGATACATGTGGGTCCTCCCAAGAAGAGAACGGGGATGAGAAAGAAGCTAATGAAAGTTGTCACCATCTGGCTGAGATGGATCTAACAGCCTGCCTCAGTTCCAGGGGTAGCTTTTGTGACATCCGCCTGGAACAGCATAGCGGAGAGGTGACTTAGCACAATCGTGCCAAGAAACAGAGTCCAAGAGTAAGCTCTCCTCGTATGGATAAGTTCTAAAGTAATCATAATCATAATCATAATCATAATCATAATCACCACTGCTTTGGGGCAGTGTGCTCGCTCAGTTTGCAAGGCCGCAGATCCTACTGCAGCTGTGAAATTGGGGTCTGTTCATCCCCACTTTCGAGTTGACAAACCTGGCAGAGAAGCATCTCCATTATTTTCCAAAGTTAAAGCCAAAAGGTGAAAAATGGGCAGAGTTCCCAAAGGAGGATGCTAGGAGCCTGAAGCAGTGCTGTTTGAGAATGGATGTGAGGGGAGACAGAGGGAGTCAGGAAAGAGGGAGCCTCTGGAGCTCCCAGCCAGGCACGCTGGGCTCCCTAGTGGCCGAGACCACGCCTGTTGTCCTCCCGCCGCTGTGCTCTGAGAGCTCCTTCTGGCCCATAGGTCATTCAGTCAGTGTGGAGAGGCAGAGGAAGCTTGAGAAAAGAAGGTATCAAAGTGCCCCCTGATCCCCACGGCCGAAATGGAGCTAAGAGCCAACTGCCTTCTCTCCCCTCCTCCCCCACAGTATAAAAGCATCTTTGACAGTGCCTTCCCTTGTCACCAGCAGCTTGGGCAGGCAACATTCTAAGGGACTGGGAGGTTTATTCCCATTTCTCTTCCCCCATAGGCTAGTGAGGATCACCCTACAACAAGACAGAGAGTAAGGGACCTGCTTCCACACCCAGGTTAGACTGTATTCATTTTTAGCTCCTAGTCTCCTTCCTCATTGTCAAGCTGTCAGCAGTAATTGGTGACATTTCCCATTAAAAAGAATGAAGGGTTTAATGTGGTCGTTCTAGGCCAAAGGCATATGTTTTAAACCTAATCGTGAAAAGACATTAGACAAACCCAAATTTTATAAAGCAGCTGGCCTATATTTCTCAAAAATGTCTGCGATTAAAAGAAGCAAAGAGATGTGACAACTAGTTGGAGCACATCATCTTTAGCTAGATGTACTGAAATAGGCTGCTCTACAGGCCAAAACTGGGCAATCAACGAAATTTGAATGAAGACTGTGGCTGAGATGGTAGTATTGTACTGATGTTGAATTTCCTGAATTTGAGCATTGTCCTGGGGTAATATGAGAGAATATGCTTGTTTTTATGGAACACAGTAAAATATTAAGGCATAAAGAGACATAGCATATGCAAACTACTTTGAAATAATTCAGAAAGAGTACATGCAAGCCCATATCCATAGGCACATGTGAAGAATGAAAAGACAAATGTCAAAAAAAAAAGTTTTAGCAAGTTGATAAAGAGTCTATAGGAGCTCTTTGTGCTGTGACTGCAGCCGTCCTGTAGGTTCAAAGTTCTTTCAAAGTAAAAAGAAAAACATAAAGTGATGGGGAACTCCCAAAGAAAAGATGTGAAAGGATAATTCAAATAGAATAAATTTAAATCAACACAAAAAAATCTCTCAGCATCAGGAAAACCCAAGGAATACAAGACAGTAATGTAAAAAATCTGATCCCATCATTCTATTGCAGAAAATGATAATGACTGGTTTGGGTTAAAAAACAAAAACAACAACAAAAAAAACAAATGAAAAAACCAACAGTGTCATAGGAATTCTCATCTCTGCTAGTGAGTAATCAGGGTTTCTAGATAACAATTTGAGACTTTAAAATGCTCTTATACTTAAATCCTGTAATGAATGAATTCTTAAAATTTTATCCTAAAAAGAAATCAGACATAGGGATAGAAATGTCTATATAAGAATATTTTCTATGATGTTATTTATAATGGAGAAAATCAGCACCATCAAAATGTCTAACAGGATAATGGTAAAATAAATGATAGTACAGGCCTTTAAAGTTTTTTTTTCCAAAAAATACAGTATTGTTTTCCCTGCCCACCTCACAGTCTTCTGAGCAGCATACCTGCTCTTCTGGTCTTCTCTAGAATCCAGGCCTGCCCTGAACCCTGGTCTTACTGTATCTGGTGGTAGCATCCTGCCTAACTCTAGCCAGTCTCCCCTTTCCTGGGAAGATGGATCTGCCATGACTTAGAATCCATGATGGGCTGGGGAGTTGGACTAAGAAACACAACACAACAAAACACTCTTGCTCCCCATATGAACCTCCTGAACCATAGCTCTTGCTCCTGAATCTCCTGCATTTTGATTCCACCCTTGGTATTTAAGCTTTTTCTTTCTTTCTGGCATGAGTTCTGACTTTCTCTCCTGGATCCATGTTATTATCTGCCTGACATCTCCCACCAGCACTTAACTCTCTGCCGTTGCTTCTTCCCCCGCCAGCATGGGTGCCCTCCCGGCAGGCAGCTCTCAGTTATGTTCTTCAGGCAGTTAACGAACAGCCTGTGCCAACATTTTAAGCTTTGGCTGGAGTTAACGCCATGGCTCCTGATAGTAGCGAGGTAATTTCATTTGGGTAAAACTAAGATTTAGAGGAGAGAGCTGTAAACACAACAAAATGTTAGTCTATAACCTCCTTTTGGCCTATGGGTTATTTAGAAGCATATTTTTTACTTTTCAAATATTTGGAGATTTTCCAGATTTTTTTCCAGATTTCTTTCTGTTACTGATTTCTAATTTAATTTCATTGTGGTCAGAAAATAGACTCCGTATGATTTCAATACTTTTAAATTTATTAAGACTTGTTTTGTGGCTCAGGCTATGGTCTGTCTTGCTAAATGTTCCAAGTACACTAGAAATGAGTTTATACTCTGATGCTATTGAGTACAGTGTTCTATAAATATCAGTTTATAAAGTTGGTTGACATGTTGGTCAAGTCTCTGATATCCTTTCTGAGTTTCTCTACTTATCCTGTCAATCTTATTGATGGGATGGGGTTGAAATTTCCAACTATAATTGTGGATTTGGCTATTTCTCCTTTGACTTCAATCAGCTTTTGTTTCATGTAGTTTGAAACTTTGTTATTAAGTGCATAACTAGGATTGTAATGTCCTAGTTCTGAGTTGACAACTTCGTCACTATGCAATGACTCTCTTTATCCCTGGAAATATTCCTTGCTCTAAAATTTGCTTTGATATAATATAGGTGTTCTAACTTCCTTTAGGTTAGGATTTACAAGTATATGTTTTCCTTTCTTTTACTTTTAATTGTCTTTATATTTAAAGTCAGTTTCTTGACAAACTCAGATACAGAGAACAAATTAATAGTCTCTAGATGGGAGGAGGTTCAGGGGGCTGGGTGAAAAGGATGAGGGATTAAGAAGTACGAATTGCCAGTTATGAAAATAGTCACAAGGATGTAAAGTACAGTATATGGAGTACAGCCAATAACATTGTAATAACTATGAATTGTGTTAGAATTATCGGGGTGATTACTTCACAAGTTATATAAATGCCTAATCACTAAGTCATGTATCTAAAACTAATATAATGTATGTCAACTATAACTGAAAAAAACTTTTTGAAGCAAAAAATATGTAATTTTCATATAATCTGTGTCCTTAAAAAGCATCTTCTTTCAGGGTTTAACAAGAGTTGAAGGAGATAAGTCATGCCAAGTGTAACAAGTGTAATTTGTACGTATACGTTTGCTTTGCATATGTATGGCATATAGTAACTGCTCAATAAACATCAGTGCTTATTAATATTTTTTAAACAATGTGAGTTTCTTATTAACAATGTATAGTCGGGTCTTACTTTTTAAAAATCTAATCTGATAATCTCCACCTTTTAATTATGTTTCACCATTGCATTTAACGTGATTATAAGATTGGGTTTAGATCTACCATTTAGCAATTTGTTTTCTATTTTACCTTCCATGATTTGTTCTTTTTCTTCTTTTCCTTCCTGTTTAGGATTATTTGAGTATTCTTAATATTGTATTTTATCTCCTTTAGTGGCTAATTAGATTTATCTCTCTTTTGTGTTTCTAGTGGTTGCTCTAGAATGTTATTTATATTCACATGTAATGGGTTTAATATTGTTACTTTTAAATGAATTGTAAATCATCATTTATAATTTTTCTCAGTTTTCATTTTGAATACAGGAAATATCAGTAGGTATAACCCACCAAACAAAAACTCTTCAATAATTTTTAAGAGCATATGATCCTGAGATCAAAATGTTTGCAAAGCACTCATCTTAATCAGCGCCCCTGAGAAGTAAGAAAGCTGGTCTGTCTGGCTGGCTCTCAAACCCATGTGGTTCCCACAGCACAGTGTTGCCTCCTTCCCCAAAAGTCTCGTCAGTATTAAAACGGGAACTAGAATTGGATCCCTAAAGCTTTATTTTGCAATTGTTTTTAAAGTTTTTTTTATGTTTAGATATTTTTCCTTGGTGAAGCACATGTTTCTTGCTCCTAAAGCTGTAGAACCCTATAAAAAAGATGACTCTTTTTGGCTATAGAATAAAAATGGAATGATGTTCCTCAGTAATCCGCTTATGCCAGAAGTGACAATCTATTGAGTTTTACGTTGCATGGAAAGCATGATTGGGAGACGTTCTTTATTAGATTTTTAAAAACAAAAGTAATTCTAATTATTTGGCTCCAGGCTTTTTTCTCATCCGCGTGGTACTAAAGCCCCAAGAATTAAAGTTATGTTTTGGGGGGGCCGGCTTTGCTGGGGGACATTCTCAGGAGGAAGTCTTGCATGCCCCGCCGTAGCACTGCATTCTCGGCAACCTCCCGCAGGCTTCTGTGCAGCTTTTCCATCTCCTTGTATTCACTCTTGACGTCTACGGAGGAGCAGAAAGCACGCACTGGGAGTTAGACTCTTTTCCAGAAATGTCCCAAGAAAACAAATCCCCTGAGAATCATATTGTGACTGGGCCACTTGTCCCAGAATATGAAATCTGGAATGGGGCTTCGAGGTCAGATTATGCAATTGATTTGTTTTATAAATAACCTGATCAAACCCAGCGTTCTTGCTTCTACCTTAAGGCCTATCTCAGCACAGAGGTCACCTCAAAAAAACCACAGTATCTGTCAATAAGGTTTGGGCCCTCAGTGGGTCTTATTAGGGCCCCACGAGAGCTCAGTGGAAGGAGATACAAAGCATACTATACAATAAACCTCCCCTAAGTCCTCTCTGGGCATCTCTCTCATTCCCCCGATCCCTTTCCCAGCAGTCCCTATTCTACTGAATTTGTTCTATTACGGAATTTCAAGTTCTTATCCCACGATCTGCAATCTGATTATATCCTTGCAATGGTTATCATTATGTGTTAACTTGTCTAGGCTCTGGTGACCAGATATGCGATCAAACGTTATTCCTGATGTTTCCCTGAGTGTGTTTTCTGATGATATTTACATTTAAATAAGTAGAGCTTGAGTCAAGCAGATTGCCCCCCTCATCTAATCATTTAAAGGCCTGCCTAGAACAAAAGGCTGGCCTCCCCCCCCCCGGGGCAAGAGGGAATTCTCTAGCTGACTGTCACATTCCCAGTGAGACACTTCCAGAATTCTCTGCCCTTACTCCCAGGCCTCTCTCTCCCATTCTCTGCTTTATTTTCCTCCATTGCATTTATCAGCCTTTGGCATGCCTCGTATTTTGAGATTGCCTGCCTTCTGCTGCCTGGGCTGCAAGCTCCATAAGCAGAGATTTTTGTCTGTACTGGTCACTGCTATATCCGTAGCACCTAGAACACTGCCCAGCACACGGGAGGAGCTTATCATTACATGCGAAGCGAATGAACACTATCCACTGCTGTGGTTTACATTCTCACACATCTTGTCTTACCAACCAGGTAACACGCCAAGCAGGGACCGCTTTAGACTTCTATGGCACCTGGCACAGTGCTCCCTACATAGTGTATATTTGCTGTTGATGGTGAAGAAAAGGAAATGGTCTTAAATTATGGCAGGAGAAATTTAGGTCCAACTCAGGGGAACATTTTCTGTGTGTGAGACATGGACAGTTAGAGGACCTTAAGCAAGTAGGGGTTCTTTAAAGAAGACACAGTGGGAGACCGGAATCTTAAAACAGGTTCCGGTGAAGGCTGAGGTGGAAGGTCATGAGAGAGTCAAACCAGTTACAGTGAGAGGGTGTCGTAGCCCCTTCCCAGGACAGCATTAGGAAGAGGTCCTGTGTCCATGTAACCAGCCGAGGGGGGACAGGTAAGTGCAGGATATGTTGAGAAGTGATAGTTGTGGCTTTTACTTTGGAAGTAGCTCTGACCACTTATACTCCTACACACTCGGTGACATACGGCAATGGCATCAGACCTTCTTTTTTTCCAGCAGGCAACTATGCACGTGGTTTAAAATTTTAAAAGCCCAACATGTAGAGTACAAAGCAAATCTCGCACCCCCCAGACCCCATTTCCTCTCATTAGAGGCAACCAGTAAGACCAGTTGCTTGTGTGTCCCACAGAGATCTTTATACATATGTATTTCCCTTTTTTCTTTCACAAATGGCAACATATTACACATATTTTTTCACTTTGCTTTTTCCACTTCACAACATATTTTGGAGATTGTTCCATACTGCTACTATATATAAAGATGCTTTATTCTTTTTAACAATTATGGTCCTTCACTAGTTGTGTACCTAAGTCAACTTAATCAGGGCTCTCTCGATAGATATTTGAGTCGTTCCAGTATTTGATATCATAAGTGATGCTGTCCTGGATAACCCTGCCCACGTGCCATTCCACTCATGGACGAGGACACCGTAGGATATATTCCTAGAAGTAGGATTGATGGCCCAAAGCATAGGTGCATTTTTAATTTTGCTAGGAATTGCCCATTTGCTTTTTGCACCAGTTTATACTCTCCAGTGTACATGGTGCCTTAGAGCCCACAGCATGAAAGGGAGACGGTCGCCTGCAATGGGCCCACGTAGCTGGTATTGTCTCCACAGACTCCCGGTGGAGGAAGAGAAACCCTTCTCCATCACTGCCAGGAAATGAGGCTCTTCATGAGAACGTATCAATTTAAAAGAATGGGTTTATGGAGATAGCTGGGAATTTGCTACTTTCCAGCTATGGATTCCTGGACACATCATCTCGTCTGAGTCTCTGTTTCTGCGTCTGCAAAATGGAGCGATCACATCTACCTCTGGGGGCTAATGTGAGAATTCGATGGGATGTTGTGCAGAGAGTCCGAGAGCAATGCTTGGTCTTAGCCCAGTGTTAGGTCAAGGGTGCAGCAGTCATAATCCTCGTCATCTCCAGTCTTTCCCCTGGAAATTCTTCCTAATTTAATTCCCTTAAATACGGTAAAGAGTGGCCACAGCAAAAGCACCTGTTAGGCAAAGGGGTTTTTTTTGTTTGTTTGTTTGTTTGTTTGTTTGTTTTTGTATTTACCTGCAAGCTCCTTATAGAGAGCATCCCCCTGGGATGAAGCCAGGGTCAGCATGGTGGCGATACTGCCCTTCACCTTCTCCGTGATTCCATTCTGCAGAAAAAAAAGGGTCATCATTCTGTTAGGAGAGGACAGCCCACGGGACAGGGAACCTTCAGAAAGGGACCCCACCCAATTCTGGAGTCAAAGTGCACAGACTGGGGTTGCCAAAATCAAAGTCAGGTCCCGGGTGGGCCACTTTGGAGTACACAGAATGGCTCAGGAGTCGTCAGGGCAACGTTTCAGTGGGGTCCCACCTGTCACAGCATCGCCTTTCCTTCCTACCAAGACTCATCGGGGGTTGTCCCTCTGGTGCTGACCAACTAAGTCAGGAGCTAACGAGGATGCATGGAAGCCTAGGGGAGAGCACAGCTGCCACAACGATGGAAAAAGGACAGTGCTGGTCACTCGCCCAGCGTCCTATCATGCATTCAGTCACCGGATACACGTTTGTGGAGTACCTGCTTTGTGCAACATTCCACACTTGACTTACCTGATTCTTCTCCCCAACTGCCTGACAAATGTCTTCATGCTGCTCTCAGTCCTATCACCTAAAACCATTTTCCCTTTTCTAACCATCTCTTGCCTGCCTTGGAAAAATGCTCGACACCTAGCCTGAGAGAGCCTAGCTTTGAACCTGGATCTCCTGACTCCTAGTCTTATGCTTTTTTTCTTCAACATATTAGGCCAAAAATGCTAAGCTCCAGTCTCAGCTCTAGCTCTGAGCTCTGAGCTAGTCACTTAGTCCCTCTCTCTGGGCATCAGCTTTCTTGTTCATAAGATCAGAGAATGAGAACGTTCTGTGGTCTTATCTAATTTCCACTTCCTACGTTTGCAATTGAAGATACGTTTGTACATGGTCAATGTACTAAGCTTTTTGCTTTTTTTTTTTTTTAAATGGAATAGTTTCCTTGGTCACCTTAGGAGTCAATTTTTACATACCCAATGGGGACTGGGTGCTGTAGAGTTTGGCCAATGTTCTGCACATAGTTGCAGACTATAATAGTATGTTAAATGACAGACAGTAAACTTTCTGCTGCTATGATATATCTCTTAGCCTATTCCAAGAGAAATTATATGCTTTTTTGTTGTTGTTGTAGAGAAAGGTATTTTCTAAAACTGCAATGAGGTGTGGGTGGTGGGGGGAGGAGAATGAACAGAAGCAGGTTGGAGATGTTGCAGGAAGTAGGTTGGTTCAGAGCTGAACCAAAATAGCAACTAGCCAGAGGGTTCCTCAGACGTTCAGCTAAGCCTGGACTGACTGAAGAATTTGAAAACTCAGATGGCCAAGAATTTGGAAACTCAGATGGCCAACATGTCTTAGGCTAAAACAAAGATCTTTGTTACTGGGGTGGGGGTGGCAGGCTAAGAGACCCAAAGCTGAGATACAATGGCCCAAGTATACTTGACAGAAGCAGTAAGGTTCAAGAAATCTGTGAGGAACTATCTTCCAAGACAGAATCAAGCCTAAATCTGTGCTAGGTACTGTAACTGACTGACCTATAATAGTTTTTTTTATTGGCATTTATTTGTTGATATTTTATGTAGACATTTCTCTCATTAAAAAAAATCCATCTAGAGATTATGTTATTGTTGGAGACGCTGGGGTCAGGTGACCTGGTCCCAAATCCTAGCTCTGACTTACTAGCTGTGTGGCCTGTTGCTATAACTCTCTCTGCTTTCATTTCCTTATCCGTAAAATGAGAAGAATAACAGTATAGTCCCAACCAGCTATCAGAGGGGGATTGGATCCAGGACCCCACACTGATACCAAAATCTGAGGATGCTCAAGTCCCTTATATTTGCATAGAGGCTACAGCAGGCTATGCCTACACATCACCTTTATGTGGATTCAGTGTAGTGTTTGGTATACGGCAAATTCAAGTTTTGCTTTTTGGAAATTTCTAGGATTTGTTTTTTCCAAATATTTTTGATCTGCGATGGTTGAATCTGAGAATGTGAAACCTGCAGCTGTAGAGGGTGCAGCTGACGACATTTACCTGACAGATTTGCTGGGGATGAAATGAGCTATGAGATGTAAAGATCTTAGGATCCCACCTAGATGTCACAGTTGTTCTACTGATGACTTATTAAAGAAGGAAGATGCTGGAGGGGCTGGAGGGGCTGCATTTCTGAAGCCACAGCCACAGAGGGGAGGCTGACTCCAGCAAGTACTGGCAGTGAAGGGAGAATGCCAACCACCAGCTGGCCTCCTCGCCCTGCACCATGGCCATTGGCTGGGTCCACTTGGCAGAAGACATCTGGTTCTATTTGGGCCCAAACCACTACTACCACTTTCATTTTCTGTGCCCACTTCCTCTACACCCCACCCCCTACCCAGAAAGCCTTTTAGGGGCTGGGATTTAGACTACGGATGTGGAATACCTTCAATTGTTGAAATTGGTGCTGCATCCTTTCTTGAGCCCTTTCAAACATGCCCTCAGCCACCTGCTGGTCCACGCCTCTTCTGATGACATCTTTCATCCTCTCACATGCTTTTTTGCCAGTGATCTGAGCTGCCTCTGGCAAAAATGATAGCCACAGTTACAGTCAAGAAGGGACTTCCTTAGAAATATTTAGCATCAGAAAGAAAGACAAACAAATGAACAAACTATATATCTATACATCTCTATCTCTATATCTATCTATATGTATTTATATATACATATATATACGTGTGTGTGTGTGTGTAGTTATATATAGCACCAATTTTCACACACTGGAAATTGTTTAATAATAACATGATATAAAAAAATTAGCACTCTCAATATTTACACAACTATCATTTAGAAAATCTAATGAGTGAATAAAGCAGAAACTTACAAAATTCCACCCCCACACATACACTCAGCAAACAACAACAGGACCACTGAGATGAAAAGAAGCTGGAAAGTGAGTTTACAAATACTTTTTAAAAAATAAGAATGAGAATTGAATAATGGATTTTACAGTTTAATTAGCTGAGATGCAGCACAGGGAGGAGAAGCAAGGTGTGTAGATAAAGAGTAGAGAGAAGAAACTGGAAAAACACAGGTAAAAATAATTTCTGAATTAACTCTCCCAACACCCTTGCAGTTATCTGATTTTAGTATACAGAATAGGAGTGTTACAGGGACCAGGATGTATATAGACCAGGACTAGGATGCAGGAGGACAAATCTTTTGAGGGAGAAGCAGCCGAAGAGGATGCTAAAGGAGCTGACAGGAAGACCCCAGAGGAAGCAGAAACATAGTCCCTGGATCCCCCACCTTCATAACAGGGTTTCAGGTCGTTCTGAACAGAGGCGGTAAGAGACTCATAGATCCTCCTCTTCTTTCTGAGGATGTATCCCTCCAGGCCTCCCAGGATGGCGCTTATCTGAGAATTCGAATTTTCACAAGGCCATTTGTAATAATTTCTTCAACAGAAGCTGTCAGGTGTTCCCTGTGTGGCCACCATTTCCCTCTGCCTTATGGTAAGGTTGGCTGTTCGCATGCCACCACAACTAGGCTGTGAGCTTTCTATAGGCAGAAATTTATGTCCTAAAGTGCTTGCCACAGTGCCTGGCATCTACAAACAACTCGTCAAATATTTGCTGAGTTGAACTGAGGCCCATGCAAGGTGCTGGAACAGGCTCTCTTTGAGGGAGGGCGAGGGGAGGCATGGGCTATTCCTGCAGTGTTGCCATGTGATTTGGGCTGGGCCTGTGCTCTGGATTGAATATTTGTGTTCCTCATATCCCACCCCACCCCCACCCCCGCAAAAAAATTAATGTGTTGAAATCCTAACCCCAATGTGATGGCTCTCAGAGGTGGGGCTGGGTGGTAACAGGTTTTGAGTAGGAGGCTCTTTTGACTGGGGTTATTACCCATACAGAAGAGGCCCTAGAGAGTTCCGTAGCCTCCTCTGCCATGCAAGGTTGTAGTAGAAAGACAGCTGTCTATGAAGCAGGAACTGGTTCTGCCTGCACCTTGATCTTGTACTTTCAGCCTCCAGAACCGTGAGAAGTAAATTTCCTTTTTTTTATAAGCTACCCAGTTTATGATATTTTATGATAGCAGCCCAAATGGACTAAGCCTCAAAGAAAATGAGTCACAGATAAGAGTTTTGAATACTCAAAACTGCAAACTTGTCGAGAAAAAAAAAATGATATTTCCTTCAGCCTCACTGCTTTGAATAATACTTAATAACACTGGCAAAAATGATAGAGAGGTTAGTGAAAAAAATTACAAGTGGATGTAAATTTTTGTATATCTGAGAATTCTTTGCAGATTCTTCCTGGGAACAGAGTCTACTTTACAAGCTCAGCATTTACTGTGTTTGCAGTAGAACAGTGGGTCAGAGCTCACCGGGGTGGCCAACCCCTCCACAGCAGCCCCAGGTCCACTCCTACCCCCGTCCCACTAGGTCATGCATGTCACAGCGGCTGCTGGGAGACACAGCCAGACCCTGGACACTGCGGGGAACACACAGGGAGAGAAGGCAGTGCCCGACTTCCTGTTGGGAAGAAAGCTCCTACCCAACCTCACTACCCTCTTTGTGATATGAGGATCTTACCTCTTGGATCAGGAAACTCTTTTTGCAGCTGTCCAATTTCCAGCCATTTCTTATCCCGATTTCTGTCATTTTCTCCTGCAGGGAGTGCTTAAAAGCATCTATGTGAGGCATCAAAGATGAACTGCTGGGTGTTCCAGCCCTACAGAAGAAAGCAATGTAAAATGTTAAGATATGAAGTGGCTACTGTGAGGCTAAAACAAAGAGGGAACCAGCTGGTATCCTTTTATTCATTTTAAAGAGAAGGAGAATGAGGTCTAACAGTTATCACATTCGCTTGACAGAAGCACTTTAGAGGGTTATTGGAAGGATGCAATGAGATAATACACACAAGTACGCAGCACAGTTCCTGGTCCATCTCAGTTGCTCTTTGCTCCCCTCCAAGCTGGCTAAAGTGGAGGGAGGACACGGGCCACAGCTCAAGGAGAGATCAGAAAGGCAGCTGGAGGCAGCTAGAATGTCTTGAATGGTATTCTAAGGAATTTGGAGTTTACAGACTTGTAAACAGTGGTTGGGGTGTGGTGGGCATAGGTGGAATGGCATGACCCCAAAAGGGTTTAAAGGATGTTGGGGGTGGGGAAGGGGAGCACTGAGTAAGAATCAAGCAAAGGTAGAATGGTTCAAGCGGCAGCGGGTGGTGGACCAGGTGAAATGCCAGAGGAGAAGGAGGGAGACTGCGGACAGGCTGGGACATTAGGAGATTCTGTTCTGCTGATGGAGGAAGGATTGAAGGTCAAGGAAGAACAGAAGGAGCAGGTGCCATGAAGGTACATCCGCCCCCACCCGTGCCACATTTGTGAGCATGCAGCATGTCAAAAGCAAGCACAGAGTCCTCGCAAGCCACTTTCATTTTTGAATTCAGGAAAACTTACAAAGGCCATATGTTTGCTTAACTCCACACTCTCCAACCAAAATACCCTGTCCTGGGCTCAGATCCACAGCAAAATTTATCCTTTGCTGCATGTATGATATTTGAAAAATAACGGGAATCATAATATTAGTCTGAAAGCAACAACTACTGCACTCCAGGTCACCCTGGGAAATTTTTATGTAAACCAAAGCAAGAAGTCTTTCGTGTTTTGCCAGAGAGTAAGCTTTCCTCCTCAAGTTGCAAGCTACTCTTTACACTTCCAGATCCAAAGTATAAATTCTTAAAGATGAAACTCTGGCCCAACGTTCTTCAGATGTTTATCCACGAAAGAGCAAAATGAAAGATCCTTTACCGGAAAATGCCTCCAAAAACAGGGTCAATCTGGTCATAGATGGGCTGAGTGATGGCTTCGTTCAGATCGATTCTGGCGCCAGTCCTGGAGGCGTAGATGCCATTCTTCAGGCAAACGGCTTTCAGAGTCTGGTGGAAACCCTGGTTTCCTCTACTCCTCTAGATAATTAAACAATAAGGTAGTAGAATTAGGAGGCATTAACTAGAATGTCACAGGATCAGAATTGCATCGCCTTTGGCCAAAAGCTATTACCAAGAATCACAGGGAAGAGTAGTGACAACATGGGCTTTCAACACATTAGTAAGCTAGATGGGGAGGACAGCAGCCATGCCTCTCTGCCTGGGCTTCCTCCCAGACCATCATTAGGCTCCTCTAGTCGGCCATTGACTTGTTGAGATCAGGCGCAGTGTCTCATCCATCTTGATGTCCTCGCCATCTGGCCAGGGCATAAGTAGTGCTTACAAAATATTTGTTACGTGAGCAATTATTAAATGAAAATGTGCTATGACCCCACTGGGAGAATCTGTTTCAGATTTTTGTAAGCATAGTCCAAGTTTTTTTATACTTTTTGTTAAATATTTAATGAAATGCAATTTGATTTTTATATTTTTGTAATATTTTTCCCAGAGAAACAAATTTACATATGAGAGGGAAAAAATATTATGAAGCTAGAACCATAAGAGACATTGATAAATTTTAGCCAGATGGTGATCCTTAGTAAAGAGAATAGGAATACATATGCACTGACCAAAATTTCAGTAGAGGGCTTGGGGCCATTATTCAATGATGTATGTTTTAAAGGATTATTAAAGGATGTATCTGTGAAGGAATATCTTTCAAGTGAAGGGCCATGTAGGATGATACAATTGGCATCATACTATTTATCTTAATATTCTTTCTTTTTCACCTAATGTTATAACATAAGAAGTTCCTTAATTTGTTGTAAATACTTCCAAAACATTATTTTAATAACCTAATAATATATAAATGTGTCATAATTCATTTTACTATTCTCTTGTTTAGGTTATTTTATTATGTTCCGTAATGATATATTAGCATATAAATGTTTGCCCAAATTTCTGATCACAAGGAAAGTTGCTTATCAAATAGGAACACCTTGGGTATGTTTACTGTCACAGAGAAAGAAGCCATTGAAGGAATGATAAGAGAGAGGACAATTCATAGGATGAAGTCCTAATGGATGGGAAATGACTGATACTGCCTCTTGTTCTCACAAGTAAATCGTCTCAAAGGAGTGGTCACTGACTCACGCCTTCCCCTTCTCAGTACCCACTTGCTCATTCACTTCTTGTGACCAGGGACCTTTTACCATCATAAAGAAACAGTTCTCTCCAGGGTCACTTAGCTATCTACTGCTATGAAACAAATGACTGCAAACTTAGTGGCTTAAAATAACAATAAATGTTTATTATCTCTCACCAATTCTGTGGGTCAGGAATTCAGATTAGTTTTGGCTTGGTTGGTGTTTTATAGTTTACTTGACTCTGCGGCCAAGGTTATAAGGCAGATAAGTGCCACACAGAGAAGAGACCAGTGCATGATTCAAGGTCACCGAGAACAGATAACATGCACACCAGGCTCAAGTGATACAGCATTTATTTACAGCAAGGGGAGGAAAATTACGCATAAGACCCAGCCCCTTGCAACGCCTGGGTGCCCCACGACCTGCAGATCCACTCCAACCCCAGTGCAGGTGTTACAGCCACACGCACCCCACTTGGTGCTGCAGTGCAAGGACCCAACCCCAACTCCACAAACAAAACCTGGGGGCTTGTTTGAGGGCCTCTGATGCTTGCACTACACACAAACAAAGGAGTACACACTGAGCATGAAACAAGGGAAGATATTCCCACACAAGGAGATAAGCCCAGCACAGGCTGTGAGGGCTGTTTCTCTCTTGGCAGGAAGGACAGCAGGCCCAAGGCCCCTTCTTATGTGGCCGAGTGAGGTCCAAAGACTGCACGCGCTAGATTGCCTTTCCCAACAGCTGGCCAGTTCTGGCTCAGAGCTTCTCCACGAGGTTTCTTCAAGTGTCAGCTGGGGTTACTGTCACCTGAATGGGGCTGGAGGATCTGCTTCCAAGGAGGCTCATTAAAGGGCTGGCAAGGTGGTGCTGGCTACTGGTGGGGGCACCTCCGCCCCTCTTCACGCGGACTCATTCGCACAGCAGCTTAACTTCTCACTTGGAAGCTGGATTCCCACTGAACGAGCGATCCCAGAGACCAGGGTGGAAGCCTCAGCGGCTCTCAGTGACCTAGCCCCAGAAGTCACACAGTGTCCCTTCTGTAGCACTCTGCCACCCACAGAGACCAGCCCTGATTCAGTGAGTGAGAAGACTCCCCAGGGGCCTGAATAGCAGGAGGTGAGGCTCACTGAACCGTCTTGGGGGCTGCCTAGAACAGTCACCATTATGCTCAATGGCTAAATCTAATGGCCTTTTTCTAACCCCAATTTTCTTTAACCCATATACTCCCATTAGTAGTATATGATAATCTCCTTAACAAAATTTCCTGCCTTAGTTTTCTTATTGGAAAATAGGAAATTAAGCATTACAAAATAAGAAAATAAGCTTTACACTCTTTCTCCTACTACTTCTCAGACTAATTTTTCTCTCCTCCCTCTTCTGGCTCCTCTTTATTCTGCTCCTTACATGTGGCCTTTGAGGTTATGTCTTATTGTCCTTCTCTCTACTCTTACTCAGTGCTGTTCACTCTTATAGAGTTATCAGTTTCTTGCTGTTTACTACCAAACTCTGACCTTGGGGATCAGGCAGACCTCACCAAACACCACGGGTTTCCCCGGAAAGGCCCACTCACCGCCAGGCATGCCCCGAGGGCCCGTCGGTAGGAAGTCCTGGTGTTCCTGACCCCTTCTTGCAGAGGTCGTGCTAAGTGGGCAAAGCACTGGTCGATGGCCTTCTCCAGCAGCTGTATCTTCTCTTCCACAAATCGCCGCAGGCCACTCATGTGCAAGTATTCATTCTAGGGACAGGACCATAAGGAGCATGAGGCCATCCCCTCCCTAAAGGCATTTTTCTCCTCAAACTTTGCTTCCTTTAACCTTGATTTAGCCTGAGCTAATCACCCACAATTGACTTCTCCCTGTCATCCCAATGAGGTATCCCTCAGTACACAAAACTACTTAAACTCTGTGGGATTGGCATACAATCTATCAGGTTATTTGGGAAATAATGATCCAAATAAAAAATCCAACTATTACTAAAAGAGATTTTCCTAATGACATCTAATTCAACATTTCATGTGCCTTGACTGTGCACAGAGCAGATTTTAAGGCTAGAGTTTTCCAAACTTCAGTGTGTATGCAATCTGAGGGCCTGGGATTCCTCATTTCTAGCAAGCGCCCAGGTGAAGCTGATCTTCTGGGCCCTGAATCACATTTTGAATAAAACACTAAACAGCACCACAGAAATAAAGACTTGGTCCCTCCTTCAAAGGAGCGTACAATTTGGTCAAAGAGGAAAATATCTATTCAAATAATATAGGGGAGGAACCACCAGGAACAGCTTTGACCTCTAGATTTCAAACAGAACTCTAGTGCCTATTCCTTGTGGGAGAGTCTTGGGGGACCACATAGCTCCTGCCCACAGCAGATGGAGACCACATTCCTTGGTTTGGCCCTTAAGGCCCTTCCTAGCCAGGACTCAACCAACTTCTCCAGCAGCCACAGCTCTTTGCCCAAAAAATCCCCCCATGTAGTTGCCCCTGAACTTGCTACCATTCCCCAAAGGTGCTCTTCCTTTTGTGACCTCATGTCTTTGCACATGCTGTTCCCACCTTCTCATCTTTCTAGACAAAGCTCAAAAGTCACTTCCCATGGGATGCCTTCCCTGACTCCCCTGGGCAGAGTTGGGGCTCTCTTTCCTGTGCTTCTATCACATTTTGTACATCCATGTGTTACATTCGTCTTGCCATGCTATGTCTCTCTCATTCCACATCTCCTTCCCTGGACAAGAGACTTGCTGAAAGGACAGATTGTGTTATTCATGTTTGTTTATTCTGAGATATGGCACACAGTGTGCAGTCTATAAACATTTTTGGAATGAATGAGCGGCATGGAGAAACTGTGGATAATGGAGGCTTTTAAATTCTCTTCCAAATTTTATGACAGAAACAGCTCTTGAATTGATGTGTGACCTTCTACAGATGACTTAGCTTCTCTGGATCTTGAATGCACCATCTTTGAAGTAAGTGCATGGGGCTGAATGATTTTGAAAACAGCTTCAAACTGCCACACTCTGTGAGTCTTAGAATTGATGAGTTTTAGAGTTTAAGGAGACTAGTTAGCTTTAGGCATGACTTGGGGATTTTTGTAGTTCTACTGGTGAGAATTCTGTAAGCCATATTTTTTTTCCAGAGTGCCCTTTAGATTCTTTTCAGTTTGTTGCTGGTAATCAAAATGAAATAAGAAAAAAGTCATGAAAAGAAAATCTATGGGCAAGATTCTCACAAAGTTTCACTCTCGACAAATCCATCTTTAAAAAAATATTGATAAGAAAGGGAACGGCTGGGAATTAAAAAAAAAAAACAGTAAGAAAGGGAAGGGCTGACACCTACAATGAATAAATCCAAGACTCATTTGACATTGAGATGTCACAATCAACTCCTTATCGATTTGTAAAAATAATGACTAGATCCCTGCTCATTCAAAATCACTAACTACCCAAACTCTAAATTTTTTGGTTTGAGGCACACTTTTAAAAAATGATCAATCATGCACATTCTTATGTTCAATTTTTTCAGAATGCAAGGGAGCTGACAATACTCTTGCCTTCCAACTTTCTATCAAAGGACTAAGACTGAGAGCAATATCTCAAGCCAAAGAATTTTGAGGAAAGCTGCTGGCAACTCTCTGTAAAAGCTTATCACAGAAGGGCCGACCAGACCCCTCCTCTAAGTTTTCTGTTGCCTGGAATCTGGCTGCTAGGATGGGGCTGAGCCCCCACAAAAGCTGCACCTCCACATCAGCAGAGAAGACCACATGGGGCAGGCGCTACAAGTTTGATTGCAAAATGCCTTGTCCTTCTGTTTGTAAAATAAAGCAGCCACACACAGCACCAAATCTGATTGGTTTTCCATCAGCACTTCCAAAAGCAATCTTTTGCTGGGCAGAGAGGCAACTTTCACCCTGAAGGACTTTTTCAGAAAGTTAGAAATTCAAAGCCTTCCCCAGTATTTCAGAGGACAAAAGTCAGATGAGAAAATCTCAGATTCCAGCATGTTTTGTTTTGTTTTGTTTTGTTTCCTCACAGAACTAGACGGGAAAAAAGTCTTAAAAAATACAATGACAAAAAGAGCAGTGAGTCTTGCTCTCTATGTCACTTTCATTTAGAATTTTTAAGATGTAGACATTTGACCAAAACTGCATAGATCATCTATGGATCGTTAATAGAGATAGCAGCCTGACTTCTTACAAGTCTAACTTATAGCAAGCTGGCTTCCTGAGCTGTTCAGGAAGTTGATTTCCTAGGGAGTTGCCACAGGCCGTGGCTCACAGTTTTGTCTTTGTATAGTTGACCATTGAACAATGTGGGAGTTAGGGGTGCTCACCCCTTATAGGGCGTTGAAAATCCATGTATAATTTTTGACTCCCCAGAAATTCTCATGGTTGACCAGAAGCCCTACTGGTAACATAAACAGTCGAGTAACATATATTTTGTATGTTATATGTATTAAATACTGTATTCTTACAATAAATTAAGCTAGAGAAAAGAAAATGTTATTAAGAGAAAATACATGTATGGTACTGTATTTATTCACTGAAAGAAAATCTGCATATTAATAGAGCCACATCTTTCAAACCAGTGTTGTTCAAGGGTCAACTGTATATGATTGTTCTTTTGTAATTCAGTCCCTCACAAGGAAACAATGCAGCTGGTGATTGATTCTGGTACCATATTTTTCTTCAAAATTCCCCCAAGTCTCTAAAACAGCAGCTTATCCCTCTTATTTTAGGGTTAAAAAAATCATCGGATTTAAGTGATAAATTTGCTTATTACTATGAGAAATATAACTTAACTGGTCACTCAGAAGGCCTGCATTCTTGACCTTGAAAATAAATATCTAAACTCTGCTGAAAGTCCCTCCATCTTGCCTTCCTCACACATCCTTTTACAGAGTCTGAGATTCTGACAGTACCAGGGCATGACAGGAGACCACAGACAGATGAAAACTTTTTGGACTGTATGCATACACATGCCTCTGCAGGAGAACCAAGAATTGTCTGTATTCCCCTAGAAGTAAACATATCACTCCTGCCATCGCTTAAACACATTCCATCTTATTCAAGTCTCGGGAGAGGGGAAAGTAGCAACTGACTATTTTTATATTTTCCTCTCAGTCCATTTGTCCCAGGAAAAATATTATTCCTTTCTTTTCTACTCAAATGTTACAATTTTAACCCTCTAATTATCTTTTTTGTCCTTTATATATTCTCTAAACTTAGTATCTTTCTTTGATATGAAAAGAAAAAATATCATAATTTCCTAACTTGGTAAAAGGGAACGTTCTACGTAAAGTGGGAGGCGGAGAATATACAACCCCGGTGGTGTCCATACCGGCAGGTTTTCTGTGCAGTTGAAACTGTCTGTGAGAAGCAACAGGCCAAAGGCTTCGGTCACATACTTAGTCACCATCCTCCTCTTCTTGTCCAAGAGCCTTTTCCTGATGTATGCTCTTAATTTGGGGATTTCTGGAAAGTCACAGGCACCACAAACAATTTTACAAGACCAGAGTTCATCGTAAATAGAATTCATAAAACTCACAGATCAGGATAGCAGTCTCAGTTAACTACTGTTGAGGTCCTGTGTGGGCTGGGTGCCCACTAAACCAACCTTTCTGAGAAACTTTTTCCCGGGTCTAGGATCAACAATAATGAATGGTAGATCAGCAATGATAGGTATTGATTTTACTCAGCAGTATAAAACAAACTATGTAGAAAAGTGTAGGCTTGTTTAAAGATTGGCACTTTCCCCTGGATGAGTACTCACCTGAATAAACCCAATGTGCTCACATTTCTAGAATCTCAGCTCCTCTTCAGTTCCCCTAGATTTTCCATATATATCAAATAACCCTTAATATCAAAATAGCAATGGGCAGGATTCTAGATTAGAAATTTATCTTAGCTCCAACCTTTCGTTAGTCAGAATATAACAGATGTCACTCTGCTATTTTCCCCCATTATTCCTGTAAGTTTAAGTTTTCCTACATTCCTTGTGTTTGCCATGCTGGTTATTTCTTTCAAATCCTTGTCCAAGGAGTTCCCCCATTTCTGGGAACATCTCACACCTTCCTTCCACACTCACCCATGTCTACAAAAATGCATGCACATTTTAAGCCATTTGAGCTCAGATCCGAGTCAAGCTGAGATTCTGCCTACTTGCCCAGTTTTTACTGTGTGCTGCAGTCACACAAATCTCCAGGTCCTCTGAACTTGTATTGTACTCACAGCACTACTTAACAAAACCTTATTTTTACTTGGGCTTTTGCACATGGCTTAGTACTATCTCCTCATCTAGATTTTAAGTTCTATAAAGGATGGTGCCATGTCTTCTCCTTTTTCCCCCTCACAGGCAAAGTATACAATAGATACTCAGTAAATTCTTGCAATACCCATAGCTGGGTGCACGACAAATCTCAAGCCAAATACAAAGGAAATGACAACTGGATCACTGACTTTCACCAACTCAGGATAAGATTTGGAGGAGAGAGGAATTATGGTCTCTCACACCACAATAATGAGAGAAAGAACATATATATTTGCTAGTAGGTATAGAAACTACGACAATCTGGAACTGTACCACAAAAAGTTCTAGAGTGGGAAATTCAGAGCGCTAGGCTTAATCTTGAGAATTTTAGTGATTGAGATTAAAAAAAAAAAATTACCAGTTTCCTCCTCCGTGAGGAGAGCCTGCTGCCAGTATTCCTGGGCGCTGACTGTGTACACCAGATCTGAGGCTTCCAGGACTTTGGAGTCAGCCGGCAGTTTTCTCTGAAGTGAGAGAGGCACACAGGGGACAGAATAACTCAACCATGGCAAAGGAAACAAGCGCAGGCCTCACGAGAGCCTTCAGCAAATGTCAGCTCGCTCGCGCTCAGTTCTACGAGAGCCTCAAAAAGAGCAGACACTACTCTGTGTGTCCACTTCTCACTAGGTCCGAAGTTGTGAGGAAACTGCTGCACTATACTCTCGGGAGTTAGAAGGTCGATTCTAGAAGGAAACATAGACAGGAAATAGTTCAGAAGTGCACTTAAATGTTCAGAGTGGGGAAAGTACCAGGATCCTGTTTGGGAAAAGCAGCACAGCTCTGGCAAAGGCAGTGATGTGCTGGAGCCAGCTTGCATCAGCTCTGAGAGCGGACTCTGCACAGCTCGTCTCAGTTCTGCCTTCAGTGACATCCCACTGAAAGCTTGAAACTGGCAATGGTGGGAGTATTTATACCGTGGGAATAAATAACAAGTTTAAAAAATACACACACACACACAGAGTTGATTATTAAACATTTATCAGCACAACACAACACAATACTGAGCAACGGCTATAAAAGCACAAGTTTCTTAGAGGAGTGTTTAGTGAGTAATCAAACACATTTACATGTGAAATGATGTTTAAGCAAATGATGGTTTTAAATGTCAAAAAATAAAGAATCGTGAGAAAATCTTTTTTATTAGAAAAACAACATCACAAAGAAGTCATACTAGAAGTATACAAAATACCGTTCCGTAATCTTATTCTTCTCACTTAAAAAAAGGGAGAGAGAAAAACCATAAAGAGCGTGCATGGATATTTGGGCGTGGTAGAAAACAGTAGAAAGTTGTAAATTTCTTTGATGCAAAGATATAAAAGAGCTAAATGAGTAGTCAGTCCACTAAGAGAGGGGAGAGGCCACATTTCTGGCAAGTTATAAACCTAAGTAGTCAAGACTGGACTAGAGATGCTGAGTAGGTTTCCAGAAGCCCCAAACGCCAGAGTCAAGGCTGAAATTGTATAAGGAATCTGCCAAGATCCATTTTTTTTCCCCTTCTTATAGTTTTGACTCTAGGGGGGAAAGTTTAGGGAAAATTGAAACTATATTCTACTGGGAGATAAAACTAACATGGAACTAAATTTAGGTAGAGTTTTAAAATTTTTAAAAGGCAGGAGTACACCTAAGCTGCGTCTAGGTGTTTGCATTATTTAAAATCTTGCTCTAAATTTCATATATCTTTTAAAAATTATGAAAGATCAGTTAACACTTATGCTTGTTATTATAGTACAAGGAAATATTTTTAGTGTCAATGAAGTGACTACAGTATACAAGTTCCATATTATTGTAAAAGAGAAATAAACAGATATAGCTGGAAGGTAGGATCCAGGAGGTAAATAGATACCCAATAGATAGATAATAAGTAGATTATCCTATAGGATGATTAGTCACTGTTTTAATTTATACATATGGTTTGTTATGATAATGTATAGCACAATATTAAAGTTTGTAAGAAGATATTACATATGGGAAAGGAGAAAACCTGAAAGCTCAAAAGAGAAGGGATAGCCGATGGAAGCAGAATCAAAAAGGATATAGTAAAATTGGACTTAGAATGAAATCAGTAAATCATGACCCCATTTTTTGTAAAAATCTGTTTTTTCTAGCTTTGTCACTGAAGTGATTTTGCAGTAATGTCACCCCACCCACTTCTACATGTCTGAAATAATTTGATATGAATCCCTAGCACACTAACCTTTATTTTTAATACTATTCTCTGCTAAAAGGAACCCAAGTTTATTTGAAAATACTAGGTCCATGTCTTGAGGCAGAGGAAAAAAAAGAATAGGCCTAAAAATCTTTTTGTTGCCAGAGAGCAAAATGTACTTTTTAATGTCTGGGTAATGCTAAAATGAACCAGCTTAAATGAAGGGTTCCCCTTGGCCTAGATGTGATAAAAAAAAAATAAAAATAAATAACACAATAATCCTGTGAAAAGCCATGAGCTCATTGTGACCCTCAAACTGAAGAAAACAGTATAAGGGATAGTGAAAGGATTAGATAGATAGATAGATAGATAGATAGATAGATAGATAGATAGATAGAAGATAGATAGATAGATGATAGATAGATAGATAGAATCAATTGATCTGCTAGGAGAATCTTTTGTTTTTACATTTAGTCTTTAAACCCAGTTCCCAGCGCATTCTCATTTCCTAAGTGATAAGAGCAATAGGAACATCCTTAGTTCTAGTTGGTCTTTGACCCTGGCTCCTAATCCTTTGGAATTTCTTGAGCGACAGGAGTGCCTTTTGGTCTAATGAGGCAGCTCTAGGTGGGCTTCTGGATGGGGGCCGGTCACCAGAAAAACCAAGCCATTAAAACCTTGGAATTTTCAACCCCTCCCTACCTTCTCCAGATCAAGGAGAGGAGCTTGAAATGGAGTTAGGATCATGCCTATGTGATGAAACCTCCACAAAAATCTCAATAGTGTGGGGTTCTGAGAGCTTCCAGGTTAGTGAACACATCCACATTCCAGGAGGGTGACATACTCCCACTTCATGCGGACAGAAGCTCCTAGGCTCAGGACCCTCCCAGATCTTGTCCTGTCCTGACTGTCCACCTGTATCTTTTATTACATAATAGGCTAGTGAACATGAGTAATTGTTTCACTGAGTTCTGTGAGCTATTCTAGCAAATATTCAAATCCAAGGGAAAGGAGGTCACAGTAATCTCTAATTTGTAGACAAGTTGGACAGAAGTTGTGGGTAAACAGGGAACCTACTACTTGTGATTGACATCTGAAGCAGGGGGCAGTCTTGTGAGATTGAGCCCTTAACCTGTGGGGTCTGACACTATCTTCAGGTAGTGTCAAATTGAGTTAAATTGTAGGATACCTAGAAAGTGTCACAGAGAATTGCTCGGTGTGGGGAACTCCACAGACACAGATCTGGGTCAGAAGTGTCAGTGTGGTAGTAGTGTGAGAGTAAAGGAGACACACACAGGAGGAGCAGCGTAGGTTTTCTTGACAGGTGTGCTAAAACAAAGGTAAAATGCTGTGTAATAATCAGTTCAAATGACACTCCTGAGCACATCAAAACTCAGCTCTCCTTTACCTGCCACACGCAATTAGTCATCCAGATCTGTGGATCTAACCTCCCTAATATTTCTTGAATGCACCTCCTCTACTCTATTCCTACAGTGACTGCCTAGTTCACTCTTAACTAACTCTTAACTAACCCTTCCAATCTTCACTTGACCATCCTCTCAACCTTCCATTCTCCATATTGGTGAGAAATCAATCTTTCTAAAATGCATAGTACAGTTGACCCTCGAATAGCATGAATTTGAACTGTCTGGGTTCACTTATACATGGATTTTCTTTTAATTGATCTCAGTTCAAATCGATGTTGTTCAAGGGTCACCTCTTAGCTTTGAGAATCTACCACCATATGCAGAGGGTCAGTGGTATTTATATGCATATTTTCAATTGCTTGGGTTGTCAGCAACTCTAACCCCAGCTTTGTTCAAGGGTCAACTGTATTTCCAAACAGAGATCTATAAACGTAACCTACAGGATCTGCAATTTTTCTTACGATATTTTTTCTTAATTTTTATTTTTATAATTAAAAAAAATAAGCATGGACAGCTGTATGAATGAGCACCTTATAGTCAACTTCTGCCTCATATTTTCTATGATTAAATTTGTTCCAAATGAGAACATGCAGTACAAGTAATAATAATTCAATTATTCACAATAATTCAAACTGAAATAAAGTGATTGGAGAATTAGGGCATCACTGGGCCATCAGAGGTGTAGGTGCGCAGATCACGAAAACACTGTACCACAACAGTCAGAACCATAGTCACCCTACAGGCTTATGTATTATTCCCCACACCCCATCTTGTTGTACACACCAATTGGCCATATTAGCAAGAGACATCATGAATTGTGTATTGAAGCATTATGTTTCTGCTTCCAGAAACATTACAATTAGGTATTCATCAAAATGTATATTTTTAATGCCAACAAAATGATTAAAGAGAATAATAGCTTTAGTGAGTTATTGCCTCATTAAAACCGGCATTCAAGAATTGCATGGTAAAAGACTTTGGCTTACATATGAGGTCTGATTATTCTGAATT
Source organism: Macroglossus sobrinus (assembly GCA_004027375.1). Classification (NCBI taxonomy): domain Eukaryota; kingdom Metazoa; phylum Chordata; class Mammalia; order Chiroptera; family Pteropodidae; genus Macroglossus; species Macroglossus sobrinus. The sequence goes on along the minus strand of PVKZ01000269.1, from coordinate 982,493 downwards.
AGAACCAAAGCTTTGAAATTTTCAATTCCACATTGTATATCAGACATTTTCTGCATCAGTATAATTGGAGTCAAAATACAGAAAGCAATTAAATATAGAAATGGACATGAGGCCATATGTTTTACTATAAAAACCAGCACTGAAGATTTAGTTTCAACAAAACCATAGTGTCTAGCACATTATACTAACTCTGATATACCATTTATGTTGTTTTGTTTATAATTTATCTGAAACTTGGTTTTAGTTTTATAGTTGTATAAGACTATTATAGTAAAATGTTTTGTTGATATTATAGTAAAAAGTCACCTATTTTAGTGACAGAGTAATAAAAATAATTTAAGAAAACATCAAGTATCCCACAGAAAATTACTCAAGCTTGAAAAATATAGCTCAAACCTTATCTCCTAACACTCCTGCACACCCCCTTGCTGAGCCATTCAAAACTACTTTCATCTAGCTCATTATACAGAACAAGCTTTTTCAATCATGGTCTTGCCTCCATCTCAAATGTCCTTTCTCTTACTTCTTCACCTTACTAAAGATACTGGTTCTTTAAAATTCTGCTAAAGAGGCTGAGAAGATTTCCCTGAATTTCTACCCCACACTGCCTCCCTGACTGCCAGTGTGACTAAAGCATTCTCCTGTGTTCCCATACTACCCTGTGCATTCCTCTAGTCAAGAATACCTCAAACTGTTTTATGATCCCTGACTTGACTTACACATATTTCTCAGTAGACCATGTGTTCATTCAATTTTTACTGCAATCATAGGAGGTAGATATTATTTCCCCATTATACAGATGAGGAAATGAAGGCTCAGAGAGGTATAGTAATTTGCCTAAGGTCACAAAGTTATTAACTCGTAGAACTAAGTTAAGTTCAAATTGTCTACTCCAAAGCTTTTGCCTTTGCCACTACCCAAGACCAAATAGACATTTGTTTCTCAAAATCTGAGTAGTTGAAAAGCAGAAAAATACATAGGAAAATCTGTTAACTTACCTTTAGTTTTTCCTTGAGAATTCTATTTCTTTGTACTTTTATCATTTCATTTCTTTCTAAAACAGCCTCTCTCTGACTTTGAATAGCTTGCTAGATTGTATAAGGAAATAAAAGCATGGCAAAGAATACATAGTTATCAAGAATGATGAAGTGATAAAATGCATTTTTTTCAGCAGATCTTCACTTGGCCCAAATAAACATGCATGTATTTGAATTATACTAACATAAAAGTTTTATTTAAAAATAGTCCATGCCTATGGCCAAACACATCAATATGTTGACATTAAATGTATATAATTTTTAGTGTATCAATTATATCTCAATAGTGCTTTAAAAATTAAAAATACTAGTCCATACTTACATTTCCCATTTTTCTTTCCCTGAAATGAAATTAGAAAAATGTAACAATTACTTAACTCACTATGTGTTGCAGTAGTCTTTCGACTTTTTCTGAAAGCAGTGTACACTGTCCTGCCTTTAAGCCTTTGCATAAGCTCTTTCTTCAATCCAACTACTCTCTCTTCTGACCCACCTCCAGTGTCCATTTGAAAAAAAAGTGTCTTTACTTCTCAATGTTTTGTCATCAGGGGAATTTTCTGTGACCTCAACTCCAAGTGCAATCAAAAATACAGTCCTATCTCTCTCTGGGTTCCCACAGCACTTCGCTAGTGTCTCTCATATAACCTTTAATCCTCTTTTAAGGCAGTGACCTTAGCGACAAGGCAATACGCCTCTTTAAATTGGCAGCTACCCCTCTACAGGGTTGAATAAACATTTAAGTTAGATTGCCTTATATTTAGTTTTAGAGTTGGCATGGGAAAAGAGAGCTTGAAATATTATTCTGTGGTAGGGCTTGGGGTAGATGGAATCACAGGAAACATAAATGAAGCTGAAATTCCAACCTAGACCATGAGAGCCTTAACCTACTTCTTTACTGAGGAAGTTTTCTCTGCTTAGTGAATTCTTGGAGATAGCAGATTCAAGTTACAGTGCGTATAGGGGAAATGGTGGAGGTGACAGGTGACAGGTAAAGAAGCTCTTGTTAGAGCCAAAAAGCGTCAACAATGCTACATCCCTTGATCATATGCCTGAGTACCCAGCATAGCCCAGTTTATACCTGCTGTTCCTCTGTAAGGGTTAATAACACCCCCTTTCACTTTCAAAGTGTCTCAATATGGAAGATAAGCTATAGTCCTCCTAGTTACAGGGATGGGGATGAGGTCTACATGGAAATCAACATAAATTACAGCTGCAAAGCTCTAAAATGCTTCTCTGTCATTTTTTGTTGTTGTTGTTAAAAATATGACTTTGTAAGAATGCTTTCACTTTGCACCAAAGTTCTAAAACTTTGAGAGCTTTGTCCCAAATGAGTTTAAAACCTCAGGAGTAGACAAGTCTGTAAACAGTACCTGACACTTCAAAACTTCACTGTGCCGAAGAGTATTCTAGAGAGTGCCTACTGGCTGAGGAGGCGTCTACATTTTCCACATCTAGGGGCTGGGCAGGACCATTACACTGCACATCGGCCTGAGGTGCTGTTTGCCTCTTATACATGCAAGTAGCACCCTGGGAGCTATGTAGACAACACCTGCTGGGTGTTAAGCAGCTACTCTGGAAGAGGGGCCACAATGGTTCAGATTCCTGAGACGATCCACTTAAGGGCTCTGATGTCCCAAGAAGTCACCTAGACTTCCCTTTCATCCCCAACACTCACTTCCCTATGTCTGCAGTGCCCGCCACATCCGGAAGTCAAAGCTCTGTCACTGCTGTAGTCAAGACCCATGGAGGAAAGCCCACATCCCCACGGGCCTGGCTCGGTACCTCAGATATTCCAGCAAGTGGAGTTTGTCTGTCTTGGTGACCACCAGAGCAACGTCCTTGCAGAAACCTCGTTGGCAGGCTTTGATGCTTTCATTTAGAAGGTCTTCATGGGCTCTCCCTCCAGAAACTCTTTCAATGTCACTGATCACCCAGATTACTGAGCATTTATCAATGGTCTGTGAAACATGGCCACAATACGTTTAAGAACATCAATGGCGTCTCATTGGTAGAGGACATGATTCCTAATGTATCATTCATGTCCTCCACCTCATGCCCCGTCTCTCTCTCTCCCGTCCTCCCTCACCCCACTCCCCACTGCAGTCTCTGTGAACCAGCCATGCTGAGCTCCTTACAGTTTCTCAGATGTAACTTTCTCTTTAATCTCTTACGGGCTTTGCGTTTGCCACAATCTCTTCTTCACCTCTAATTGCCCTTTGAGACTCTGCTGAGGATGGACAGGCCACCCCTCCTCTGCATCTTTAAGCACCCGGACTTCCCTGCTATACTACAGAGTAATTGTACAAGGGTGGCCCTCCGCACCTCCCTCCCCCATGCCTATTGTGAGGTACCCGATGGGAAGGGACTGCATCTTTCAGCTTGGAATCCACATCACCTCAAGCACAGTGTGTGGCCATCATAGAGGCTTCCTAGATGTGTGTGGCATTGGTGATTGATAGAATTCAAGAAGTCAGACCTCCTCCCAGATCCATCACTGGCTTGCTCCACCTCAGTTGTCCTCTAGGGGAAATGACTGTTCACCCGAAACTAGTTCTGTTCATGCATCTAACCCAAAGGTATCACCACAGGGCAACCTTTTCATGTTTGACTGTCCTACGTAATCAGCACATTGCCACCAAGTGGCAGCAGGGAGCCAGAAACCTTATAATTCAAGTTGCAAAGGTCAATGAACATGAAATTACAACTTATGATTAATAGCATAAATATTGCTTTATCCAAGCATGCAACTTTCATGGGACAAGTAATCATGTGTTGACTTGTGACATTTCTCTTACTGTATCATTTCACTTGTCTTATCCCTCCATATAAACTCAGGGATGGAGTTTATTTGTGGTTCTTCAGAACAGTGCTTTGCAGGAGGAAGGAAAGATTCCTCCCCAGTGGGTAACAGCCCAGCCAATGGGAGCTGGCCATAATAGCCAATGAGAAGTCACTATATTTCAAACTTTTAGTTTCCTCCAATTGCCTCTTTGTAGACAACAGCCCCTCCCAAGTCCATAAAAATGCTTTTTCTCCTTTGTTTCTCTGGAGTTCTTCATGGTCTGCCATTAGATCGCATGCCCCAAATTGCAATTCTTTATCGTTCCTGAATTCACTCATTTTGCTGGGGAAAGATCTGGCTATTTGTTCAAGGCCAACAGTATTCCCCATGATCCTGGTGAATTACAGGTGCGTAATAAAGGTTTATTAACAGGAGAAGAGGACTGCAATCAAAAGGGGTGCAGTGATTTAATTTCAGGCCCTACACAAAGCTCCTAACTGCCAGAATTTGGTAACATTAGAATCACAGAAGACCCCAATAAGCCAGCCTATAAGACAAGAGCAACTGGACTTAGGAGTGGGTATGATGCTAGCCCCATCTCCCTCCCTCCCCCTGAGCAGGACGGAACTCAGAGAAGTCAGATGGCATGCCTAAATTTGCAGGACTTCTAAGTGGCAGAACAAGGAGGACTGAATTCATAACAGTTTTAGCTTAGGGAAGGCCAAGCTGGTAGGTGGAGAGATGGGGCAGGGATGTTGGCTCTGCTCTCCCTGGAAAGAGGGGTGTCTTTAGTAACTTCTTGTGAGAGGAGATCTCAAAACCACAAGAATTTAGGGGAGCCGAGGCCAAACACAGCCTGCTGGGAACCATCCCTTCCCTTCAGCCTGATCTCCTCAGAGTAGGTATTCTGAGCCAGATTTGCTGGTTCCTCTATTCTGAGTGGCCTTTGATAAGCTGCCCAGTGTATCTGAACTGGCGGCAACCACGGCTCCATCCAGTGAGAGAGGCTGGCTGCCTCTCTAGGCTGCTGCCTCTCTCTGGGCCTGGCCTGAAACAAGCCAAGGCTGGCGATTCCACTCCAAGAGCTGAGACCCTGCAGAAACAAAGGCTCTCATGGCCAGGCTGAGCGGACTGACCAAGGAGACGGATGCTGGGTCTGCCTTCATCTTAAAGAACTGTTGTTAAGAGACATCCTGGGGTGGGGTTGGGGATGAGAGATAAAGTCTCAGCTGGGAAGATAGGAACCTACTCTTTGGTTTAAATTCTGTTATTCAATAGCTGTGTGGTCTTGAGCAAGACTGACTTCCCTTCTCTCAGCCTTCCTTTTCTCATCTGTAAAATCAGGGCAAAGGCTGATAATCTGTAAACTGTCATCCTGATCTGGATTGGAAACCAGTCACAAAGTTCCCTGGCCTACAGTCCTGCAGCTGCCGCGCTGACCATGTCTTCCTAACACTGGCCCTTTTTCCCAGTGCCCTTCCAGCTCCAGTCCTGTGTCTCTCGTGTTCCCACTGTGTGTGTGCCTGAGCTCCTTCTGCCTAAGGATACCTTTTCTTTCTCTATCACACACCCAGGTTCCTCTTGCCCTTCGAGCTTCCCCAGGAAGTGTAGTATTAAAGTCCACCCTCAGCTTTTCCAGGCTGTCTTCTGTGCCTCTCCCCTGGACACCTCTCTACTCCCTTCTCTCTAGACACCCAGGAAGACTCATCCTTGTCCCAACACCCAGCTCCCTCCGCCCTCTGGATGTTTGCTAACGCTGGCCTGGAACAGTGTTCAGTGGTCCCACTCCTAACCGCTGTCTCTGCCTGGTGAAGGCTAAGCTTTCAGTGTCCTCTCTGAATCCTCGCCACCTCCAAAAAGAATTCATCACTTTGTGCTCTCATTTTTAAGTAATGGTTTTAGTTCATTAATATGACTGATTGATTCCTTTTGGACTGTGAGATTCTCAAGGGCAAGGACTTTGTCCATCCAGAACCTACTGCAAAATTGAGTAGATGCTCAGTGAGTGTTTGTTGAACAAATGAGAGCTCTTATTGGAGGTAATTTCTACTTTTGAGTATCCACAGCACCTTTTCCCTCTATTACACCACTTTCTGCCATGTATGTAGTCATTTGCATATTTTATCTGTCCTATTAGACTCTAAGCCATTTGCGGTAAGGCTCTGCTTCTCATTCAGTTTTGTTTTGTTTTTGCTTTCAACTTTTTAGTTATAAAGGAAATATATGTTCATGCAAAATATAAAAACAACAAGAGGTGTATGTAGTAAAGAGTGGTGGTAAACACAGAAACTTCTGATAAGAGTTAGGTAGTTGGTGTGTACCTCATAAGGCAGGTTCTTACTTTTGCTGTGCATTTATAAACATCACACACACATGTGCACATTAAAGGCCATGCTTTGCATCTTTTCATTCACTTCATTTAGTTGTGTTTTATCATGTAGGATACAGTAGGAGTTAAGAGCAGAGAGGCTCTTGAGCCATCTTGTCCAGGTTAAAACTCGCAGTGTTATAATGGGCAACTTACTTCACTAAGAATAGTAGCTAGCACAGAGTAAATGCTCAATAAATATCTGCTCTCATTATTATTATCTATAATATTTTCATCCTCAGTGTTTAGCAGATTGCTACGTATTATACGTGTTTGGCGATTGAAAAGCAAATGAACAAAGAAGTAAATTCCTAAAAATACTTCAGCCTCTAATCACTAGGTGCAGATCAAACACTAATGCTTAATTAACTTTGGCTATAGACACATCTGGGGGTGCCTGCTCAGCTCATACCCCATTTATTGGGAATGGAACCCCTATCCAAGCTTTTTGCTGAAGGGGTAAACTTTCATTTTAACCACCACCATCAGCCACAGCTGATTGCACTAGGGCTGGATACCTAATCCAGAGAAAGCTAATCCATTCACTGTGTAGTAATCAGATTTTTCTTCTCAGGAATCTGAACTAAAACACATAAGAGATTATAGCCAGACAGTCGTAGGCACATGGACTACAATATCATTTAGAGATAGGGCGAGGGTGGTCATTTTCCGCAACGTGGATTCTCATGGCTAAGTACAGAAAGCTGAGAGAGAAGCAGGACTCTAGAGAGATGCATGAAGAGAGACAGTCACAAGAGTCCAAGCAAAGGGTGAGAGCAAAGAAAGCTGCTTCGTTCCTGAGAGGTGGCCCTGAGGCCTGGCTGTGTCTCATGGGATCCTCTGACATTCTTTCTGATTAACCTCTCTACACTTGGGACTGCTTTCTTGAATTTATCTTCTTCGCACTCAAACGTGATAGTAGCCTCCCGGTTCCTTGATGCCTGGCTGTCAGCTTCTCTGCTTGGTCCTCAACTTTTGTCCTTCCTTTTCCACTCCACCCTGGTTTGCTCTGCCTACTCTTAGGCTTCTCTCTTGCTGACCCTTCCCATATATACACACTCTTGTTCTGGCTACCAGGCCTACCTCATGATTGCTAACTCTTTGATTTCTCTGGCCACCCATATCCTGCTGATGCCCTGAGCCTTAGAATATAAAAAGTGGGGGACAATTTACCTTAAGCTGAAAGTGGAGAATACTTTGTTGCTTTAGAAAGGGTGCAGGAATTGAGGAAAGAGGGAAAGAAGCCATATGAAAGAGAGTCACCTTTTTCCACATCTCATCCCTCTTAGTATTGAAGTCACCGGTGCCTGGAATGTCCACCAGCACGACCCCTTCTGGAATCAGCTCTGATTTGGGAAGCGTCACTTCTACATGTTTTATCAAGGGCCAGATTTGTGTCTCAGCTGATTCTTCATCCCAGTCTCTCCTCTTAGTCCGGATGTAGGGGTCCAGTTTGACGGACAGCTCTCCTGCCTGAGGAAAGAGGAAGAAGTCACGCACACCAGACAGACTCCCAGCATTTCTATCCTGGATTGGCTGTGATTTAGGTTCGCTGAAGATACACTGAGTAATGGTTAGAAGCAGCACTGGAAAATGGGCACCAGGAGGTTATCCAGTCTGCAAGGGCCTAGACTCTGAGGGACAGAATGGACCTGCAGATCAAGAAGTTCAAGCACTTCAAGTTATGGATGACAACACTGGCGTCAGTTAGAATGGGACTCTTCAGCAAAGTTATAGCTTCTCCAGATAATGGTTCATCTTCTAAATTTTGTTTCAGTTCTAAAATTTATGTAATTAATATGTAAGCGTCTACATTTTGGAGTGAGAGGATTCTTCCTGCATGAATAATATGAACATTTTAATGACCAGACAGCTTCAACTACAGAAAATTGGTAGTGATATAATGAATATATTTTTCAAATTGACAATTGGTCTGGAATTGATCATTAAAAATGTTTTAAAATTTGTCTTCCAAGTACAAAAAATACCTTGACATGTAGGAATTTCCAGCATGTTTAAATGATGGTGGGTAGGATGGGAAATAGTTCTCTGACTATTTTTCCTATCTAAGCATATCCTGGGACAATGACACAGTGAGGCCAGCAACTATGTATGGCAGCAGATCTCTACTGGGCTACTTCAGGAGACAGCAGATTTGGGATGTGTGGTAGTCATTGTTCATAAACAACTATCGAATTGTCCTGGAAGATAGGAAATTCTTAAGATAGTTAAATTCAGAAGATTTGTTGCAATCAGGATAGGAAGTAACAGATTTTATTAATATAAGCAAATAATAAGAAATTGTAAGAGATGATAAAATTTTTAAGAATATTTTAATTATAAAATAATAGATATAATGAGGGCAAAGTAAAATAAAAAGCATGAGCTTGAAAAGCCCCTTTCTATAAGAAGAGAGCTCAACCCAATAAGCTGGATCAGAGCAAACCATTCTGAGAGGCAAACTCAGATTCCCTCATCCTAGTCTAGAGTCCTTGACCCAAACTCTGAATTTGTGCCTTCGTTCACTGAGATGGTAATTTTGTTGTCCTTGTTTCAATGGCTAAATTTGTAACACTAGAAAGGAATATTTCTAAATACAGAGTAGTGAAGAAATAAATATTGTATTGATACCTTGGTGTAAGTTTTGTATATTCACATAAAGTCACCTGTTTTGCAATCATTGTGTTTCTTTGGACATGCTCAGTCTATGTTTTAGATATTAGGAACATAATTATTTTTCATAGTAATAGCCATTTAAATATAAGAAATGGCTACTACATTCTACACCTGAAACTAATGTAACCAATATAAGATGTTACAACAATTATACTTAAAAAATAAAAATCAAATAAAATGTTAAAAAATTAAGTTAAATTAAAAAAAAGAGCTACTACATTTGTTTGATATCCTAGTTATACAAAAGTGAAATGCTTTAAAAAGTTTAAACTTTTTAACTTCTAAGTGTGCTTGGTCATGTATTTTAAATTTTTTGAAAGAACATATTATATTTGAGCTATAATATAAAAAGTCTAAGGAAGATCACTTTGTAAGTTATAGAAATATCATGCTGTAGACCTAAAACTAATATAATATGGAATGTCAACTACAATTGAAAATTTTTGTAATTTAAAATTTTTTAAAGTCTAAGGAAAAAAAAGTCTAAGGACATTTTATTAATTATGTAAATAGCATAACTAAGAAGGATTTGCTATGTTAAACTTAGGAGATAATTGAACATTATGTTTTAAAACAGGTGTAAGTAATTGTTCTTATTTTACACACAAAAAAATGCCAGATTTTTAAATAGAATAATAATATTTTAAAGATGAATTTTAAAATGCAAGAAAAACTGGGTTATTAAGTGTACAAAATTAATAAATTGAATATCTGTTCCACAAGTATTTTGGTTTAATTTAAAATTAAATTTTAATAATATTAATATTGATTATAAGTATAATATAAATACAATCTACTAGTTACATATCGAATATCCACCCTGTCCTTCACCCATGCTAGCAGAATCCTGATTGTTTGTGTAGGCAGTGGATTGAGATTGGCCTTAGCCAGTCATGACAAGTTTGCTTCTTGCTTTCTCTAGACTCCATGTTAGCTAGGATAGGACACTCAGCTCTGCACAAGGAAATCTACACAGAAATTTGTTGTCACAGGGGAGGGATGTTTCTGGGAAAGCTTTTTCTTCCCAGGAAAAGGGGAGATGTGGTTGGAGCCACCTTTTTATCCTTTCCTTCCTTAGCTGTGAAGTCCAGCAATTCAGTAGCAATGTTATAACTATGAAGCGACAAGTATGACGGAGGCCAAGGGAATCAGAGGGATGCTGATCTTGACATTGTGGAGCTACTGAACCAGCCCACAAACCCAAGTGCCTCCAGACCTAGTGAGAAAATAAATCAGTCCCTATGTGTTTCAGCCATTATATACTAAGTTTTTAAAAATCATTTGCTGCTAAAACATCCTTAATTAATTGTCAAGTAACTGTAGTCTTTCTGGTGCACAAAAGCTACCCTGCCTCCCATTTAGACACTACAAATTCCCATTTGACAGCTATAAATAATGAAAAACAACTTGGTCGTGGATATTTCTGATCTGGGTATCATAAAAACATACCTTGAATAAATCCCCTAAATGGAGTCGATGGTTATACTTAAGACTCATGACAAAAAAAAAAAAAAAAAAGAATAAATATCTTGACGCTACCTCTTCAGCCTTGAGGGTGATGACTCTAGAGGTGGGGATCTTCCCTTTGGGCTTTGCCCTTAGTAACTCCTCATAGCTCTTTCTTTCCGCCCCATTTCCATAAAGCATCTGTAGCTTCCAGATGGCTTCCTCCACTGCGTCACCCCTGTCCCACACATCTGCCTCTTCTCTGCCCGGCTCCTCCGTCCCGTGCAGGAGTTTAGTCAAGTTCTTCAGCTCCTCCTTCCACTCCTGCAGAGCAGAGTAGGGCCAAGCCGGTCAGGACACAGATGTGGAAAACACTGACAACGGGAGAATTCCACTATCCCTGTGGGGGGCAGGGGGGCTGCGAATTCAGGAAATCTAGAATCACGTGATCCAGCAAAGGCTCATTTAATTCATTTCCTTTATTTTGTAATAAAGTCTCATAATGAGTTGCAACGGGACGCAGGCCAGAACCCCCATCTTGCTCTATTAAACTTTCTCATTCAGTACTATGTTCTTTTACTAAAAACATAAGCTATATTTACAAGAAATATAATGTTAATCTCTAAGAGAGGGGGAGAAGGAAAGAAAGAAAAGGAAGGAGGGGAGGGAGAAAAAAAGGATGGATGGAGGAAGAAAAGAAGGAGGGAGACACTTACCTGGTCAGAGAGAAGGTGGATTTTGGCCTCGTACTGCTCACAGCAGCCTGAGCTCACTTGTACAATACATGAAGTACATATACTTTCTCCAGACACCGGTAGAAACATTGCTTGCTGGATGATGGCATTGATCAGGGAGCTCTTCCCAGCCCCAGTGCTTCCAAATAATCCAATGTAGATTGGGTCCAATAATGGTTTTTCAATTAAAGTAAGAAGCCTGTTTCTAGATCAATTTTTAAATGCACATTGCCATGGTCATCAAAGCATAGTGGGAAGAATGTCAGAACAGAATGCAAAGGAACTGCGTTCTAATCCTAGGCAAATCACAACGTCTTTCTGTGTCTCCGCGCTCTTCTTGGTCAAAGAAGAGTATTAATCCCTGTTTGCTAAACAGAGTTGTCATAGGGAGCAAATGAGATTATGCAAAAATACTTGGTAATTCTATATACATAAAAAAATGATAATTTCACACAAACTTTATGTCTGTATAGGTATGAAGCCATCTTGTTTGTGTTCTGTGGAAATTACTTAGTCTTGAGTCTAAATCTTTGAAGTCGACTCAGCACAGCAGTGGAGGACACAAGCTTAGAGTCGCACAGCCTCAGCTGAATTTCAGCCCCTTTTACTTATACATGGTGTGACTTTGGTCAATGTCTTGGTCTCCCTGAGCCTCAATTTCAGTAAAATGAGAATGACAATAATAGCTTCTACATTATAGCGGTATTGGGCCAATTTAATGAAATTTGATATATGTAAAGTATTTATCAGATTGCCTAGCAACAGTTAATAGCTCCATGAATGGTGACTATCAGCAATAATAATAATAGCCCATAATTATGGAAACATTCAGCCTTCTTTGCTTAGTTTCTAATTGAAAAATTCCCTTTTATCGTTGGAAAAATGTCCCTACAATCACCTAAGGAAAGACAGCAAAGTAAGATTTGATGGTAGCTAGTATCAGACTTACATGAGATACTTGACTCCATTTGGAATGCTGTCATCCAGGAAGACAGACTGGATAAGTTTCTGATAAGTGTTGCTCAAAACCCTTCTGGTCCGTGACTCCAGTTTTTCATCTGGAATCAACAGAGATGTATTAGCTGGGATGCACCTGGCAGCGATCAAGGACTAGATCTCCACAGGAGAAGTCTGCTCAATATTGCAGAGAAAGATTTTAAAAAATGAAATGAAGAGCCAATTAAACAATACAGTAAGTAATCTGACACTAGAGACAATAAATAGCTCGTGGGAGATAGCAATCATTGATTCTGACAGCCTCCCAGGGAGCCAGCCTGCTCTGAAACTCCTTTGAACAGAAATCAGCATAGGCTTTGCCATGGCTTTAGCCCTTCTAGTTTCTCCTCTCCTGTGGTTAGAAAAAGAAAAGAAAAAGTCACCTGAAACTAATATATTGTATATCAACTCTACTTTAAGATTAAGAAAGGAATAAAAAGCAAAAAATGCAAGAGCATCATGTAAGTACCCACTAAGGCACCAAACCAACCATTTTCACAGTCTCTGTTCTAATCAGGAAAAAGTTATTTGGACAACAACTCTCCTCTTTCTCCAGAGACTCCTAGAGATAAACCAACAAGTTTTATATCTCTACAGAGACTACATGAGGCCTCCTTTTCTAGATCAGGGTTCTTTGAAGATGTTTTATTCTGCTTCTGAATTTCACCTTCTCTTCCTGCGAGCATTGTAGTATATTTAAAAAGAACAGAGTCCCATCCAAACAAGCTCTAGAGCGGTTCCGACTCACATTCCTTAAGAGCACTTTGTTCCATGGAGGGAAACGCGTGGAACCGCTGGTCTCGCTCTGATCTTCTTCTTTTTCTCATCGGTTCTTTAAATAAGTTGTCGTTGCCTAGAGATAAACAGAGGTTACATAAAATCATAGGTCTCGGGCCATGGTATATTTGCCTGACCTTTATCAATACACAAACCGAAATAGTGTAAGCGGATCCCTGCCAGCATTGCATGCCTGCAGGCACATTTCAGAAGCAGGAAACTGTCGGGCCATTCCAGTCTGGATCCTACTTCTCAGGACTTTGCATCTAATTCCAAAATGCACGGTCCAATATCTGTCCCCAGAAGATATGTTGAAATGAAATGAACAGTCCCTGTTTGAAAATCTTGAGAAGTCAAAATGGTATGATAGTCTTTATCAAGTGCCAGCTGTGTAGAGAGAAGCCCATAGAGTATTGCAGTGCAGAGGGATGCTGTTTGCCAAAGCCTGAATCTCTGCCACCCCATGCTCATGCAGCGACAGGTAATTGAAAGAGCTTGTACTCCAGACTCTTCTGTCTCAGACATTCTAACTTAATGATTAAGCTCAACTCAAAGAATTCATCCTGTCTCAGTTTAAGAACTGTCTTAGAACTAAATACCAAGTGGTTGCAGCCTCAGTGGCTGGAGCTGGAAAGGAAGAGACAGAGAAAAGAATATGTTACTCGGGCCCCCAGGCCAGCTACAGGCTAAAGAACTCTTTAGTCTGCATTATAAAAAGTGTCTCAGAACCGTCTGTGGAAAGAGAACAAATGGATGTCGGGCCTTGTTCTTCCCTTTGTAACTCAAACTCTTTTGTGTAAACAATGTTGGCACAGTATCTTAGCCACATGTATAAAACAAGGGACCGGTCTATATCCGTGGCCTTTATTTCAACTTTATAAGCACTGGCAATCAATATGATAAAAGATTGAAGCAAAGGCTAATAAGTCAAATTAAGCAGCAGGATTTAAAATTCTTCAGTTTCTAAAATGAAAACCACTTGGAAGGAGAAAGTATTCCATCTTGGATCTAGACAGTTTATGAAAAACATTTTTATTTTAAATTGAAACTGGAATAAACTGGCACACCTCTCATTCCTTATAATTGTCAAGCACCCCCTCGGCTTTTCTAGCACTTACACATCATCTGAGGAGAGAGAGCAGTAGGGATGGGTGAGGGCCATCCACAGTCCAGAGAAGGAAACCATAGTGTGCTGCTGCCATTGCTTCTTGCTTCCACAAGGTGTCACTTTTGAAAAACTGATCTCAAATAGCCTGACTCTAGGATACAGGTTCATTGCTGATCCAGACCTTTGCTCCAGACTGCCATGGATCTCCCAAGCAAAACAACCCCACTCCTTGAGGGGTAAGTTCAACCAAGGGTGCCCCCAAATTGTAGTTCTTTTGGTTTGCATTCCCAGCTATTCCTCATATGCTAGTCACTACCCCACTGATCCAGAAACACAGCTTCCCTTGCCCCTAAGCCTCTTTGATTCTCAAAACACAAAGGATGTATGTGATAGACCCCCTTTTCCAGATATAGGGGTTACTTTCCTTCATCTTCCTAGAAAAGGGTTCTTGCTTGGCTCTAGGGGCCCCATACCCAGCCTTGCAGGGACTGAAATATGAGTCACCCTACATCTCCCCTTCTAAGGAAAGCACTTGAAAAAATTCCAGGGGCCCAACCTTGCCCATTGTAAAAGAGGCTCCCCATGGAAAACTCAAGAAGGTTTTGAGACCCTTCTTTGAAAGGGGGGAGGAACAAATTGAATTGCTAGTCAGACAGTCCACTGCATCATGAACAGGATATTGTAGTTATCAGTGAAATAATATATATTCATTCATTATCAAAATGTGTCATGAGAAAGCAGCTTCAGAATAAAGAGCAAGGAACAATATTAAACACAGTCTCAGCTCATTTTCCCTTGATTATGTCATGGAAAGCAGTTTATTTACTTCATCAGGGGTTATTGTAGGGATGGTACCTGGATGCTGCTCCTGGCCCACAAAATCCTCAGTTTCTGCCATTTCCTGTTAAATAAAGGACTTCTTTCATCCACTTAGGAGAACGAGCCTAAAAATATAAACAAAGTACAAGGGGCGGGGGTGGGGAATAGCAGAAACTGTAAATACAAAAAGCAAAAAAAAAAAATTTTTAATAACATGGAAATCTGCTTATGTTTTATTTCCCCAACTAGACTTCAAGCCCCAAAAGAAAATGATCATTTTAACTTAACTTTGAATCCTTTGCAATGCCTAGTATACTATGTGTTGATTTAAAGATAACAAAAATCAATGCTTGACCATTGATTTTCAACAATAGTTGTACCTATAGAACTTTAGACTGATATGACCTGACATACTTAAGGCAACTCACTCTGGAATGAGAATAACCTCTAGGGACTAAACCATGAAGGTGAAATTATACAGCTTTGCTGCTTTGGGTAACATCAGTGCCCCCGTCAGGTAAGCCTTGAACGCTTGTGCCAATGAAAATTAGTCCCAGCAGGTCTGAGAAAGACTCTGATAGATGGGTGGAACTTTGGATATTCCTAGGATTCCCTGGAATTGCTTTGGGGGCTACATAATGGGGAAAGAGAGATATAGTAACTATGTTCTCTGGAGCATCTTCACCATCCCACACCACTGAAATAAAATAAAAGATTAGAAGGACAGCCCTACTGGGGGCTATACACAGTGCTACAGCATGGGGCATCTGCAGGGGAGGGAGCAGGAGAGGCACATCCAAAGGGAGAAGTGTCAGCTCCAACCTGTGTTCTGAAGCTCAGAAGAGAGGGCACTGCACAGATCAGGTGGGGATGCGCTACCCTGGAGCTTCTTTGTCTCCACACATAAAAGAGAATGTAAGGAACACGAGTGGGGAGCACTGAAAGTGTGTACTCCCCATATCTGATGTTGTTATTAGGCTCACTCAGCCATGTAATTCAAAAGGAGAGAGTCACCAGCCCTTCTGAAATATGCAAAACCTCACCTGAGTTGTCAATGCCCCTGCCAGGCCCACAGGCTGTTAGGAAGACCGTGTTTCATTTACATATTAACCCCAAATGAAAATCACGACTCATCAGTTGAATTTTTAGTCTACTGCAAATCTAAGATTTTTATGTTCTTGCTTAAAATGTTCATCATCAAGCTGGGAGTGGAAGTGCCCTGTGAGGTAACTAAAATTCATGAGAGACACACGCAGCTCCTGGTTTGAAATGCTGAGTTGGAAATGCTAAACTACATCAAAACCCAGGTGAGTCAGGAGGGACATAAAAAAAGGTAGATGGTCTATAACCTTCCCAAGAATATGGTAATGTCTTCCAGTAACTTTAGACACAGAACCAGAATTACTCTTTGGAAAGAGATTTGTTGTTTTCTGGAGACAGCAGTTCAATGCGCCTTAGTTACCCAAAACGTTAGGGTCACATCACAATGGGCACAGGAAACAAGACAAAGTGTGCAGCCCTGCCAGTGGACAGACCCACTGTCGACCCCCAGCACAACCTGTGTTCTGGCCGCCACATGTCAGGAAGAAGTAGGTGAGCTGGATGAAACCCAAAAGAACGAACACTGAAAGGAAGGCCCTTTCGTCTGAGAGGGAAGTGGGTTTAAGGTAGAAGCAAATGTGTTCACCAAATTCTGAAATGCAGGCAGTGGTTTTGGCTTCCATCAGGATCACAGAAACTTCACTTCATCTAACTTCATTTACCAAATCAATGGGACACAGAGGCCAGCAAGGGCTGTTGGCTTGTAATTATGTGGGGTTGGATTGGGTTTAGCTGCATGCGGTTACGACACCAAATTGTGAGCCTCCCACTGTAACAGCATCTCTGGGACCAGCACATGAGTAATCTGTGCCCCCTAACTGAAATTCGGAAAAGTTGGGAATTGTTTGAGTTGTGGTTGTGGGCTTCACATTCCTTTGCCACTGTTAAAAAACTGCCTGGATGGAATCATTTGATTGGCAAACTAAGAAAATGGAAAAGAGAAAGGGATCGTTTGCAAAAAAGGCTGAAGAAGAACAAAAAGTTAAGTGCCAAGCATTCAAAAAGAGTAACCTACAAACAAATATATCAGTTAATGCATATGGGGGGGGTGGGTAGTATGGTGTAGACAGAGTATAGTCACTAAGGTGAACTAAATGATGTGATCGGAAGGGCATGAAGCTGGGAATCTGGTGTGGAAGATTCCAGTTCTGGCTTTGCCACCAACCAAAGGAGCTATAGGACTCCAGACAAATCATTTCATCACTCAAGGCCATTTTTTCCCATCTATAAATGAAAAATCAAACTAGTCCTAAAAGTGTGAATGCTCTCTGATTAAGTAGGGTACTGAAAGGATTGGAGTTCTTGTTTTGAAATGTCACCTTTTGTTGAAACCAAGCCCTAACCAATGACGAGGGCTCTTGTGTAATCAAAAATAGCACAACTGAAATTACTGAATTTCAGGTTCATTTGCTTTAAGGGGTAAACAACTCATAGGTGCAAAGTCCTTCTTCAAATGTTGGGGTCTTCTTTCTTCCCAAAGAGAGGCAGTAATGATGGTGAAATTTGTGAAAATTTGGTTTCTGTGGAGAAGCAATTGGAAACAGTCCAAATCTATTGCTCATACAGACAAGGTTTTCATTTGTGGTTTATTTCACTTGTATTTCAACTATGTGGTTAGCATTAAGTTTTGCTTTTAGTACTTATCTACATTCATGTGCGCTGAGCCTAAGAATAGAGTCTTTTAAATGAGACTCTGCATACTTGGCTAGAGATGGGAAGGTTGCACAGAACGTGTTTCCTGTTAAATAATTATGACTTTTGACAGTTATGCTTGCTTCTCCCACTCATTCTTCTGTTTGTGTTTCCTTATTGTCTTTTTCAATAAAATAACATAACAGAGGTGACACGTGCAATAGTCATCCCTCTACTATAACAGCTTCATACAGTGGCATTAAATAAAGGATGCGCTGGAGCCCCTTCTTTTACAGATATGGACACTGAGCCGCAGGGAGAGGAAAGAACTTGTCCAAGGTCGCATAGTGACTCCATGTTCAGTGTTCTCTTTATTCTATCAAGCAACTTCTAATAGGTGCTATTGAAACAAAGGCTCTGGAGCTTAAGGGTAGGAGAATGGAGGGAATAGTCCCCACAAATGAGGAGTGACAGAAGCAACTTGATAAAATTGTACTTAGGGACTCAAACTAAAGCTACTGCCTGAAATTTTTTAATATCCTCTGAAGTAAAATAAGCCAGTGTGTGTATGCGTGTGTGTGTGTGTGTGTGTGTGAGAGAGAGAGAGAAAGAGAGAGAGAGAATAGTACACTTTCACTGCATTCATTCTGTGTCTGATGCAGAATTAAATGTGTTAATTAAGAATTACCAAAGCCCTTTTCCCTACCCTGGCTCTTTTCTTTTAGTCAGAATCTTATCTCATCCTACTTTGCCTCATATCACTCACTCCTCCCAACATTATTCTTGTTTGTTTTTTTTTTCCCCATTACTATCCCCTGTGGCCAGCCCAAGGCAGCCCTAATAGAAAAAAAATTAAAATGCTTGAATTAACTAAGTTCTTTAAGGGGCATTTTGATTATTAACTTTGATTTATTCCCCACTTTTAATAAATGTGGGATGTGCTTAGTACATAATAGGCATTGAATAAATATTTGTTGAAAGAATGAAGCGTATCTTTTAAATATGTCTTAGATAATAAGATTAATACTGGCAGAAATTATATTTATTCAACAAATATTTGTCGAGTGTCTACTATGTGCCAGGCACTGTTCTAGGTGCTGGAAATACATCAGGAAACAAAATGTGTTAAGTTGTCTGCACACACAGGGCATACATTCCAGATAGTGAATAGTGTAATAAAAGTGACTCAGGATTTAGAGTCAGAATGCCTAAATTTTTTGGATCTTGATCCAGTACTTCAATGTGACAGTGAACAAATAATCTAATCTCTCTGAGCCTCAGTTTATTCACATATAAAATGAGAATGTAAAAATACCTATATCCAGAGTTCATTATGAGGATTAAAGATGACATTGCATGCAAAGTCGCTCTACAGACACTTAAGCATCTGTACTAACGATGGAATTTTGATGGCATTTAGGGTTGATTTTCTTTCCTTTTAAGGTGTAAGTACCTTTAGTGTTGGCAACATTTCCAACCCCCATATTAGATCTCACACTGCTCTTTCAAACTAGGTATGTCTCAAAGGAGCAATTTAAACATAGCTTAGAAGCAAAAGTGAAACAAGGACCTTCAAACCCCCAAAGGCAAAGAGTTATATTTTGAACGTTAACTCAATGGCTGAAGTGTGCAATTAGAAGCGCATCCACCAGAGGTAGATACAGTAGAGGAGGCATTGGGATGACATGATTTTCTGTCCTTCTCTCCCAGGCAAATAGACAAATAAAATGAGCAGATATTTTCATAACGTACTTTTTCAGAATTTGAATCCTCTCATATTGCTCCCCCAAGCTTGCCAAAGTTAATGAGGCATAAGATGACATGAATACTATTGCAATGATGCCTACAGGTATGTTTTCTTTGGTGAGGAATGATTAGTAATCTACCTAAGATCACACTGTTAAGTAAAAATCCCCGATCCTCCAGATTTCTAGTTCCTTGGTCTTAATATAGCCTTAAAATAACTTAAACAAACAAGAAAGTAGAATTCACTTTCCTTCAAGAAATAATTTATCTTAAGCAAATGAAGAGAGGGAGTAGAAACAAATCTTCCATATAAAAAAAATATCCAAATACTTTATGTAGCTACTCTACCCTCAAGGAGAGGGAGCATAGCCCCCTTTCCCTTAAGTGTAAGCTGTGCAGAGCGACTTCCTTCCAAAGAGGACAGTATGGAAGGAAGGAGAGGGGCAGAGTAACTTTACAGTGGAGAAACCTGACAAACACTGCCTCGGCCAGGTGATCGAGGTCAACACCAACCGTCATAAATCATGCCGGTGGTATACGATGTGATGAGAACATCACTTCAGTTCTGTGATCTTTCTCCCCTAAAACCATAATGCCAATCTAATCATGAAAAACAACAACAACAAAAATCTCAATAGAAGAGAATCCTACAGAATATCTGATTATCAACATCTTACTAATATAAGAGGAAATTGGGTGTGGGTTATATGGGACCTCTCTGTACTATCCTCTCAATTTTTCTATAAATCTAAAGTCTATTTTTTAAAAAACAGCTGTAAGTTACAGCATAAATTACATAAGAGAAACAACTTACCAGATGTCACTTTTTCTGCTTCGGCTCCAGGAGTCCACAGTGAAGATGATGGCAGTTTCTTTGCCTGAGTGCAGACATGTGGAACCAGCTGGGGTATACATCCCTTTGTGGCCACGGTCACGAAGTCATATTTGCACAAGCAGAAGTGAAACTAATTTGTCATCAAAGCGTTATTTATGGACAATGTCCTCCCGCAGAGTTTTCCCTTGTCATTCAAACTTAAATTGTATGTGAACTAGGGATCTTATATTCTTTTCTGCCTTATTCTTACAAGCAGGCAGATTTTAGTTATTTTTTCTTTCCAAATAGACTGCAGTATCTTTTCTTTGAGGGTGAAAGTTATTTTGATGGATCTGACTTCCTTAAGCAAATAGGAAAAATGCCCCAGTTCCAAAAGAGACAAAGAACTGGTACCTATGCCCCCAAGTACAAGACAACTGGGAGAGATGTTTGATATAAGGTGGTGAGGATAAATTGATTCTTGTTACAAAGTCTTGAAATTCATCCAAAACCAAACAACATTGTACTGTTTGATTGTGGAAATGAGTGTCACGCAATTTAAAGAACTCTCTGGATTTAAAATTTCACATCCATATTTAAATTTTTTTTAAAAGTAAAATGCTGTCCAGAAGAGAAGAAAGTAGAACCTACTCCACTTTGCTTTTTCTGGCCACCTAAACGATCATATCAAGTACAGGGAAAAGGCTATTTTTTTTTTTCTAACCTTCAACTTCAGGTAGTGTCTGACCTTCAAAGGTACACTCAGTCATTACAAGGATAATCCTCAGTAACTATAGGTATGTTTTTAGTTCAAAGGGAGGATCAAAAGGCAAAGAGATCAAAAAGAACTGAAGATAAATATTTAGACTGTAGTCTTAAAAACTGCTTTGAACTTTTGACAAGATGATATGCCTTATCCATGAGAAAACCATAGAAATACAATATAAAGTTCAAAACAAAGAAAATCAATGTGAATACCATCATTAGTGTTACATTTTTTTTTACCTCTGGGCAAAACCACACTTTATACTTACGTTCCTGTCACATGTGCTTAGCTCTCCCTCTGCCGGCTGTTTCTTGCTTCAATAGTTAGCTGAATTCTTAAACAGAGGTACTGCTAAAGTACCTAGTAACTAAATGAATTTTTATCACTTTTAAAGCTGCCTGGGTTCTTTATGATGTTCCTTGATATCTGCTCTTGACACTTAAATGCTAAATCTGTTACAAGTTTGGGGAAACTACCAGAATTTTCATATTCACTGAAAATATTGAAGCAACTAAAAGAGAACGCCCACAGAGCTGGACCATCTCACCCAACCATCTACCAGAATCTGCACTCACATGCTCTACCTTTCAGTCTGTTAATAAGTGAACCATCCATGTGCCCATCAGAAGCTAATACTTTCCCTTGTGTATCAGATTCCATTCCCTTTCTCCAACTCCAGAACGACGCAGAATATTTTCCCCTTTTTTCTTAATTCACCAAATTTTCACTCTTCACTGGATTATTCCCATTGACATACAAATTTGCTGTTAATTATTCTGAACTAGCATGGGGATATAACAAGAGGGACTCCATTTTAAAACCAGATTCCATTCTTGCTATTAGGTCAGGAACACAAAGGGAAAAAGCCGAGACACTGATTAACTACCTGTGCCCACATCCTGAATGTACATAACTAAGAAGGAGAAAAACAATGCAATCAGCAGACCCTGTAACCTAACCAGCAGGTTCTAATCTCACGATGTTAATCATTTTAAGAAAAGCCAGAGATTGTAAAACTCCTGTGTAAGTTTGTTTTTATAGGACCTGAAGGAAAACCCTGTCATGAGATGAGATTGAGCAGACATCTGCTGACCATGAGATGGAGACAGTTTGCTGACGACAGCAGGAATGATCAGTCATGGGACAGCCCACCAGCTTCCCCTCCCTACCCCTCTCCATCTCGGAGCAAGCCCCTCACACAGTCCTTTCAGGGAACCAGCCATTCCTTCCTTCTTGCTGGTTACCTGGCACGCTAGCTATCTCTCAAAAACGATTTCCCTGCTGAACTTCAGAATTAGGTCCAGTGCTCATTTCTATGACATTGGGACCCAAGAACCTGACATTAGTTGGCTTTGGCAACAATTCCATTTTAACAAGCATACACTCCCTTTGACGCCAGTTTCTCTGCCAGTTACTACCCTATTTCTCTGTAGTTCTTTATGGCAAAACCCATCCAAAGGGTTGTCTAAACTCACTGTCTCAAATGCCGCTCCTCTCAAACTATCATAAGCCTATTCCAGTCAAGCGTTCACCTCTACCATTTCATGAAAGTGATCTTATTAAATTCCTTAGTGATCCTTATTAATTTTCAACCTTCATCTTACTTGACTCCCAATAGCATTCAACCCAGTGGATCACCCTGCTCCTTAAATCACTTTCTTCACTTGGCTTCCAAGTAACCTCACTCTCCTAGTTTTCTCATCTCCCTCAAGGCACCACCTCGGCCCTCTGCTCAATCTGATAACAGTAGATACCCCAAAGCTTATTCTTTGGTCTCTTCTCTTTCTTTTTCACATCCACCCTATTTCATAGCTTTAAATTTCACCTCTAACTTTCAAATGGTATCTCTAGCTCCAACCTTTTTCATGTCTTATAGCTCACTAGGCATCCTGAACAAAACATATCCAAATGGAACCCCACCCTCCACACCCCACCCCCACTTGAAACCCTACTCCACCTACAGTCTTTTCCATTTCAGCTAACCGCAATGACATTGTTCCAGTCCCTTAGTCCAAAATCTTCAGTGTCATCTTCGATGCTGATGTGTGTCTTCTCTCATATCTCACATCTGATCTGTCAGGAAGTCTTATTGAAATCTTCAAAATATATTCAGACTCTAAGCACTTCTTAACACCCCCATTGCCTACTATGCTAATTCAAGTTATCATCATCTCTGGCCTCATTCAGTGGTTCCCAAACTTTTAAAAATACTAATGCCTGGCTCCCATCCTTGATATTTTGATTTAATTTGTATGGGATGTGACCTGAGCACTGGGATTTTCTGCTATTCTCCAGGTGATCCTAATGCACACCACTTCCCTCACCCAACACTCTATTAACACAGCAAATAGAGAACTTTATAAATCAGATCATATCTCTGCTAAAAATCCTCCAGTGGCTCTCCATGTCACTTAGAGTAAAAGCCAAAAGCTTTACAAAGGCCTACAAGGTCTTACATGAGCATCTGCACTGTGCTGCATCCCACTCCACCGGTGCATCACTTCTCTGACTTCTGTCGAATGAACTCAGAAAATCTAGAGGCTTTGCTATAAATAAATGATAGAGATTTAGTCAAGAGTCTTAGTTTGCAAACTGAAAACACAGCTAGGCAAAAACCTGAAAGTGTTCCAGAAAAACCACATTCTTAGAATTAGCAGTCCTACATCCTTAGCCATAGGATTGGTCCAGGACAGTTATCAGTCAGATGTCAGGCCATCAGGATGATGGATGCCAGGTGGTGAGAAAGATGGGTGCCAGGTGACCTGGTCACATGCAATAGTCTGCATAACTGATGGCAGGTGGATGTATACATGAGTCCTTCATTGGGGTAATCAGATAGCCTGGATACATGAGTTTTTCAGGGGGTAATTAGTGAGTTACCAGACATAGACACAGGCATCAATGTAACTGGAAAGTTATAAAAAAGTGTAAGTTCCCAGGCCAGTTAAAAACAACAATAGAGTCTTTCCTGATGCTTCAACTTTCATAATATTAATAATTTTAGCAGCTTGGTTAAAGTGACTCCATTTTATACAATCCCTGTCTGCACTCTTTCCTCAACTCTATGACACTTCCTCTCACTCACTGCTTCATTGACACCGGCCTCCTTACTTTCCATGAACACATCAGGCATCCTCTTCCCCTAAGACTTTAGTGCTAAATGTTCCTTCTCCCTGAAATAGTCTCCCCCTACACATCTGCATGTCAAGTATTAACTCAAAGCATCACATTTTCAAAAAGGCCTACCCCAATCCCTTTAATACCCACCTTAATAACCACCTTGCTCTTTCTCTTGTGTGAGGTAAAAGAATGATGTAGATGATGGTTTCTTCTGTTAAAAAAACAAAATTCAACTGAGTAAATTTGATCAAAATGGCTTTATTAAGTGATTCATGAATCTGGCAGCATCCCATCTAGCAACTAGAAGAGTCCTCCAAGGGGTTATACAAAATGGATCATTTTTATAGGAAGAAGAGTGGGCAAGGGAGCTATGAACAAAAGAAAAGAAAGTAGTATTTTTCCACCAGGACCTCTTCTTTTGAGGAGAAGGGAATGGCAAGAATTTTATCACACAGATTGCCTTTTCTTTCTATGAAAGATGGAGAGGGCCCATATGGTAGATTATCTTACTGGTGCTTGACCAGAACATTCCAGACAGATTAATTAAGATTATATTTCTAGGAAAAACCGAAACAGCAGTTATGTCAGGTATTACATCTAGGTTTAGTATCATGGGCTTTAACAAATGTGATGCCATTTTGGGCCTGTGGTTTTCTCTTTAACACTTCAGATAATCAGATAATTCCAATGTTGCAGGAAGCGACACCTGACAGAGGAATTTGGACGCTCAGACAACTTTGTTAAAGGAGAATTAATTGGCCGGTAGAGCACATGGAGTTAACAACACTATGCACGAGCTTGCTTTGGTTAGATTTATTACAGCTTATATACCTCTGCAGTGTCCATGCAAAGGGCACATGATTCTTTTATCAGAGGTTTTATGTGTGCCTCATGAGTCAGATGGTAGGGGGAGCTTCAGATGGGGGCTGTAAGAGAAAGGAATTTCTAGACCTCTGGTCTTACAGGTCCTTTGTTTTGTAGAACCAGCAACCTTGGCATTTTCAGTGCTATTATAAGATTCTCAAACAGAGAGACGGGACACCAAGGCTATAAGCAGAAAGTAGCACTTATTAATGCCAACATCTGCTCAGCGGATTCCTATCCAAAGGCTGAGCCCCAACTGTAACATAACAAGAAGTTTTACACAGTTCTGTTATTCCTACACAGCTACAGAGATAAGAGCATTAGTTGGATAGCAAGCTATGAATCAACAGATGTGAGCTGGAGAGTCCTTGAGGTGGGGGAGGTATCTATGGGAAAACATGTTAGCTGGAGAGTCCTGGAAGGAAAGAGGGCAGTTAGGAATGGGCTTTCCCTAGCTGAGTCGGTCATTTCTGCAAACCCTTTCCTTTGCATTTTTCAGATGCAAAAGAAATTAAAAGAGAGTTTTATTCATATGTGATTTGTTAATCGGGAAGTAGTTCTCGGTATGAACCAAAGACATGTTCCAAAATGGAGGGGATAGGGCTAGGTTTTTAAATGCAAAAGTTGAAGAAGCTGATGATCAGAGCAATGGGTTGCTAAGAAACAAGAGCACAAATTACATTATTCATTTTCTGATTGGTGGGGACACTTGGACTTTTCAACAGTCGGCTTACTCAGTGGTCAGCAAGTAGGGCTACAATACAAGAAAGGTGGGTAAAATATGATTAGGCATTTGTCAATGTCCAAGTTCCAGTTCAGGCTTGTAGAACAGAAGTTTTGGGGTTACTTATCAACAGAAATCAAACAGCACAGAGAGAGCTTTTGTTCTGCAGGCAATTTCTAAGTACAAGGAGCAGTCATGCTCTGAAAGCAGCCTCAGAGTTCAAACTGCAAAAATCCAAATGTTGGGCCACAAATTATATTAAAATTCTTATAAGTCCTCATAAGGAAGAGTAGGGAAAGAGCTGGTTTGGAGTTAAAATAGAGTTTCTGTGTTGGACATGCTAAGGTTGAGATGCATATTAGACACTCAGATCTAACAAGATGTGAAAAGGGAAGAAGTTGGGGCTGGACTATAAAAATAGGAGTAGATAGTATTTAAAGCTACAGTACTGTGGGGCTCACCTTCGGAGAGACGAGGCTGAAAAGTGACCCCTGTGGTAAAAGTGACCCAATATTTTGAGGTGAGGTAGAGGAGTCTACTAGAGACTGAGAAAAAAAATAGAAGAGAAACCAAAGTGTGGAAGGGCCAATCATGAAAAACTTTGCAAAGAAGCTATGTTAATTGGTACTAGGATGATGATACAGATAAATACTACTGAATTTGGCCTGATGGGATCTCACATCCAGAACAGTTTCAGGATGGTGGTGGGTCAAAGACTTGCAGTTACCTCAATTCTAGTGAGAAGGAACTGGAGACAGCACACTTTCCTATTTTTATGTTAATGTTAATTATTTCTGGTCCAAGAACAAAGAATATCAAGGATAGGTTTCAGGAAAACAGTATTTCAAGCCCTGCTTTTAAATTCTACAAAAGTTTGTGCATGTGAGCATTTTTCTGGAGAGATCACCATAATTTTCATTGTTGTAGATGCCAACCCCCGATAGTCACCAGAAACCAGTGAGTTATAGGAAACACACTCTTTCTTCAGCCAGCTGGGTCTGCCAAGGGTACGCAGACCCCAAATTAAGCAGCCCCCAAATGTAGAGGTACAGGGTTTTTAAGCCCTAAACCCCAATCTTCATCCTGTTTGAACACGTCTATTTTTCTTATTTTTACTACCTGTCAACCCACAGGTCGGTTGTGTAGGTGAGGGGTACAGAAGCAGAAAGCTTATTGTTAGAATGTTAACGTTCCCATGGGCGACAGCCAAGCAGTAATTTTCCAGCCAGCACATCATGATGGTTATCAATAATGTGTGCCTTTCATCTGAGACCAAGGTGACCAGCTAGCACCAAAGTTTGCACCTCAAATTGTTCTTTAACTCCTATAAGGTCTCTTCTAGGCTCTGCATTGTTTCAATCACACTAACAGACTCGTCTTGACCGGATGGCCCAGTCACGTTCCCGCCCAGCCACCTATGTCCTTATTTGGAGACCACCCACATCCACACTCAGTCAGGTTTCCTTGCTCAGCCTCCATAGATAAGCTATATCTTGCGGCCGTACTGCCCACCTGGAGTTTAATAACGCCCAAGCGCCTGGGCCACAGACCCCCTAAGCGCTTCATACGGCTCCACGTGCCACGCGCCGCCGCGGGGCGGGCCTGCGCACGCGCCGGCTTCTGGGAACAGCTTTACGATATATCGACCGTCATTTTACAACAGGCGGGGTTTGCTTTGTGGCTGTCAACTTTCGCCGAGGTCCGAGTTGGTAGCCCCATTATCTGTGGTGGCAGCTACTATAACGGTGGAGAAATGAGGCTGAAGCGAAAAGGTGCGTAAAAGAAGGGAGAGGAAGAGGGGTGGAGGTGTTGGGAAGCAGCGAACACGTGCGCTGTGAGATGCAGAACCCGGTTTTCCCCGCGGGAATCCGCTGCTTCATCCAGAATCCCCGCCATCTGGGGTCTGTCTTTCGGCTCCAGCGCCCCGCCTTCTCATTTTTCCTTTTGTGCTTTCTGAACCAACTTACCCTTACCCTCGTCCTCTTTGGCTTGGTGTCTTTTGAATAAATGGCAAATAAAGCTTGATTCCCCAAGTATTTAACATGGTCGGTCGATTTAACCCATTGTCGGACTCATAATTTGCTAAGATTTGTTTGGAGATACATTTCTTTTCTTTCTTTCTTTTTTTTTTTTTTTTGAGATTTTTTTTTTAAAGCCGTAAGTTAGAAAGAAAAGAAAGAAAGAAAACTCTTGAGTTATTCTTGGATTCTGTGGGACAGTTATGCTCATTTGTACTGCCTTTTAAGTTAGCATGGAGCAATGTTATCTTTAGTTTTTCAACAGGATGGTGTCAAATTTCAAATATTTTCTCACAGGTCTTTGTATGCTCCCTTGAGCAATCAGTCTAATAATAATGCTTATGGTAATAATAGCTGCCTTTTATTGAGCTTTTGCTAATAATTCTGAAGTCGGTATCCTCCCCATTTTACAGATGAAGAAACTGAGAATCAAAGAGTTAAATAACTTTCTCAGCCCAAAATTATTCTTAGAAGGTGAAACTGGTTGGTCAAGCTGACTCTATGTACTCCGAAAACAATTTTTTTAGTTTTTTTTTTAATCACTATGCAATTTTTTTTGAGCAAGTGTCCAAGTTACTTTCAATTGTATTGTGTCAAACTCTATATGCCTCAAATTAGTTATCTTCTTCTTCTAGCTTGCTCCTCCTTAGTTTGTCAGGCCAGACAAATTTATACTTTTATCTGTCACCAAACCCAGATAGGTCTTAGAAATCACCTCTTGAAATAGTGTATTTCTCATCGTTTTGGCCACCATCCTTCTAACTCACTATAATCAATAACTAATATTTGAACAGTACTTTGGCTTTCATAGACATTATTTCAGTTGGTCCTGATAATGGTCTTGTGAAATGTGTATATGTTGTCTCAATTTTGCAGACGATGAAGTGGAGCTTAAGAAGTAGTTGATCTTTCCAGTATCACACAGCCAGTAGTGGTTGAGTGCTAGAGAAGGAGCCCGTCTTACAAGTTTTTTACTTTAAATCTTAAGGTGTTTTATACACACACACACAGTTTTGCCTTTCAAGAACCTTTTACTTAGTGTCCAGGTTTTGTGTATTTTCACCTTCTAAATCATTTTTTGTATCTTTTTCTTTTGTATACTTAATTTCTTTAAACACTACTTTTATCCTTTTACTCTCAAACTTGAGGCTATAATTATCCACTTCTATTGCATTCTATTTAAGTGCCTTTGCCTTGTAGCCAGTGTACCCTGTAATCTGTTTTTTACCAAATCTTGTGAGAAACCCTGTATTCTGGTTAGGCAATGCTCCTTTATACAAAGATAGGTAATTTCTATACCTAACATTCTTTCTGGATTGCCCTCTTTTGCTTCTCCGGATCCTGCCCTTTTATTAAAGACCCCTGTACCTTTCCTCCATGAATTACTAATTTACTTTTCCAGTTAATTCTTTATACACGCAAGGGCTATACAAGTGAATTTCAGATCTTTAATTTTATCACCTGAATCTCCTCTTTCCCTCCAAATTCTTTTGCAGAATTCTCAGTATTAAACAGATGAAAGCTGAGCTACTTTGGTTGAAATGAAGAAAGAGACCCTCCCTCTTCTTCCTTACTTCCCCCTTCCACTACCTCCATCACCACCACCAGCAGCCCTACCCTCTGTTACATGGCTCCTGATGTGCCTTTGTAGAACTCTGAAGTGTTGAGTTAGATGGTTTAAAAAGCATTTAGCTTTTGATTATAGATAGGCTTTTATTCTCTCAGATTGTTTTGTATTTGTTAGCCTTGCCTCATTAAATTAGAGGTTGTTTGGTGCAGTGAGGGAAAAAGCCATGGAAATTATGGAGAAAAGACCTGGATTTAAGTTTTAACTATGCTATTTACAATGGCATCGTAACTTGCCTTAATTTTCACATCTGTAAAATGGGATAGCAATGTCTACCATGCAGTTTTGTTGTGAGGTTTCAAATGAGATAAAGTAAATTAAAAGGCTCCATAATTGCCAGGCTTTCTCATTATCTTTGCACAGCGGGTATCTCTACAGGCAGAAAGCATGCTTGCTAGAAGCTCTCAAGCTGAAATCTCACAGCTTTTATCACTGGAGAGAAACTAGTGTTTTTTGCCTTGGAGACAAGTACTCAGATTGGCCTAACTTGGATATGTGCTCATTCTTGAACCAATCAACAGTAATTGCAGGGTCATGTAAGAACATCTCACCTTCTGTTATTGCCTTTTAGATGAGAAGAGGAACCTCAGTTGCCATGAGAAGGTTATAATGGTGGGCAGGCTATATCTTAGAGATGCATTAAGATTCTTAGACAAGTAAAGAACCCACGTCCTTTCTATTACAAAGTGGTATTACATTGCTTTATTTCAACTTCACCCTTCAGTAGCATTTTTATGGGACAGTTATTCTTCAGTTGTTCTAAGTATCAGATGAAATAATGCATCAAAGTGTAATTACAAATCTGGAGATAAAGGGAAACTATTTTAACTACTTTGTTCTTTTCCTGTGCAATTAGGTTCTTTCTCCTTGTGTTTATCTCTACTCTTTCCTATATATATCATTCTCGTGGTGTATGTGCTTCTAAAGTGAGCTCCTCCCATGCATAGGTAAAACCAGGTTTGTTTTAAAGATATAAAAGATATGATCAAATTGTAAACAATAGAGGTTTAATGTCTTGTGAACTTGAGCTATTCATTTGGCACAGTTGGAATGATTTGGGAAGGAACATTACTAATAAATTTAAAAATCTGTTCTCAATAATGACTTTTTTTACATTATTGAATATTATGTTTCCAGGAAATCTCAGCCCTGCTGAGCTAATGATGCTGACCATAGGAGATGTCATTAAACAACTAATTGAAGCCCATGAACAGGGGAAAGACATCAATCTAAATAAGTAAGTGGCTCCATAAAAAAAGTCACATTCTTAGGTATTAAATCTCTTTTATGAAATTATCAAATACTATTTGTTTTCTATCTCATGTTTTATTTTACTTGAGAATTTAGCTTTCTGCCCTTCTTGCCACTATACATGACAAAATTGTCTCATAGCCTAATAATACTAATAGCTTTTAACATTTATTGGGTACTTGCTGTATTCCAGTCACTGTTAGTAGTGCATTGTATGTATTAGCTCAGTTCATCCTTTCAAACACATGAGGTAAGTACTTATATAACCCTCATTTGATGCGTAGATAATCTGAGACAGAGAAAGGTTAAATAATTTGTCCAAGAGTAAATAGTGACTAACAGAGCTGGGATTTAGAATTAGGTTGCTTGTCTCCACAGTATATGTTCTTACTTTCAGTGCCACATCGCTTTACATCCTTCTTCTCTTCCCTATTGTCTGAGAGGAAGCAGTAGCTCTCTTTCAGGGAAACCTTCCCTTTGGGGCCCTGATGTAATCCACCCCTTCTCTACTTTAGAATCTTCTTGACATGTTCATCTAATTCCTCTCCCCGATCATGTTTAGCTTTGACTTTATTCTCAAATAAGAGTAGTCTTTCATCTCTTCATCTGTATTTTTAACTACATATCCGCTATATCTGCTGTAATGAAAAGTTCTCTCCCCACCCCAATATCTAATCACCACATGCATGCCTTTTTTTAGACCTTATTCTGTTATTTGAGATATTGCAATGTTTTACCCCTTCCTTGGAACATTGTGCTTACTTAATAAACATTTACTAAAGGAATGAATGGGTAGGTCCTTTTTGTTCAGACATTTTAATATTTCTTCCATATCTAGCAGGTTTTTTCTGTCTTTGTTGTGAATATTTCTAGTGAACATTTCTACTTCCTGAGTGTTTTTGTCATTCCCTTTAATTTAGACATCTAAAGCTAAAGCTAGAATCTTTTTTAAAACCAGCTTCTATGCAGATGTCCTCTTTGCTTAATTGTGTTAACCTACACCCAAGCTTGAAACTAGTATCATCATTTAACCTTTTTTCTTAGGTTTAATTAAGGTCTGAAGTTTATCTTCCTTAAAACTCTTGCTTTCATTTACACTACTCTTCCATCCACTCCCTAGTCCATCTCTTAAAAACGTATGTCTAAACTACTGCAATAGTGTATGCTTTTGGTCCCTTTTACTCTCTTAGTGGGTCAATTTTTGTCTCATCTTTTACCATGTCATTTCCCTGTGCAGGAACTTCAGCATGAACCAGTGCTTAAGGAATTAAATACAGATTCCTCAACCCATTATGTAAGGCTTCTCAGTCTGGCTCCAGTTAACTTTTCTAATTTTTAAACTTCTCTACCTTCTCATTGAAAATTTGCTTTCTGTCAAGTCATTCTACTCATATTAAAATGTATGTTTTGATTTTGCATCTTCACATAAGCCAGCCTATTTCCTCTCATTGTCGTCTCCATGTTTTCACTGCATGTCTGAAGGCTACTCTTTTCTGTGCCATTTTCCGTGAATATCTACCCAGCATACATAGAGTTCCTCTCTTGAACTTTGGAAGCGTTCATTGTTCTGTGTCTTTTCTCACGTTTTTATCACTTACGTATTTATTTTTGTGTATGCCTATCTGCAAACATACAAACAATAGGAAACAACTATGCTTTATACCTCTTAATATACTAAATACTTAGGTAATCTCATATATGTCAGGTACTCAGTTAACATTTGTATAAAATATTTTTAGATGGATTAAAATGAGAAGTTAAGGTGACTGTTAGGGTTTGGCTAACAGGAAAAGAAAAGCTGGTAAGATTATAGAGAAAAGCAAGGAATTAGGATAAAGATTACTTCTGGGGTTTAGAGTAGAGTTACAGTAAGGAAAGGGCAAATGGATATTCTGAAGTTCTGATTATATTCTGTTTCTTGGAGTCTGGTTACACAAGTGGTTGCTTTAGAATTGTTAAAAGTGTATGTTTTATATTCTGTTCTTTATACACTATTTTGTATTACAAAAAGTTTTTAAATACTTTTTGCATAGCTTTCGTTTATGTTTGGTCTAAGACAGTAGTTTGCAACCAGGTCTGATTTCTCCTCCACCCCAGCAGACATGTGGCAATGTCTTGGGGCATTTTTAGCTGTCATAGCAGAAAGAGGGGTACTAATTTGTGGAGGCCAGTAAGGCCGTTAAGCATCCTACAGTGTACTGAACAGTTCCCAAAGGCAGAATTAATCTGATCCCGACTATAGTAGTGCTGAGCTTGAGAAAAGGCTAGAAGCCCTTAAACCTGGAGCACTGATTTGAACAAGACCTACATTGTGTCACTGTCCCGGACCCCTTGCCTGTAATCATCTCATTTTCTTTCTGGTACTCTAGGTGGGAAGATGAAGTCATTCATTCATGAATTTTGTTCTTCTAGTTCCCTGATATTTACAGATGTCAGAGCCACTGTTGTCATCTGTTGAAAGGAAAGGGGAATGACAGGAATTGGAAATACTATTTATAGGTCATTTTTTTGTAGCTCGACCTTGAAATATTGTGATCTTGATAATGCTAGATGCTTTACTTTCAGGGTGAAAACCAAGACAGCTGCCAAATATGGCCTTTCAGCACAGCCTCGCCTGGTGGATATCATTGCTGCAGTCCCACCTCAGTATCGAAAGGTCTTGGTCCCCAAGTTAAAGGCAAAACCCATCAGAACTGCCAGTGGGGTAAGTTACTCCAATCATGAAATGATTGTGTATCTGTTCTGCCAGAAATCCCTGCCTCATGTAACACACAGGTAGTGAGGTGGAGGTGGGGGATTAAACTAATCTGTATATTGTGATACGTGCTGAAGTAGAGATGTGTGCAGAATGCTAGGAGGGCATACACAGGGAAAAAAATTATTGTGCTTAAAAGAGTTAGTGATGTTTTGGTGTCTTTATAGATTGAGGCTTGGTGACTGTCACAATATGATAAATATTATCGGCCATCTTAAGCTTATAGCTTTCAAAATAATTAATACTTATAAAGGTATTTTTAAAAAGTAGTTAATGGAGCAGTCATTCTGTATATGGTAATTGTGAAAATGATTGACCCAATAGAGAGCACTATGGGAGTCCAGGGACATACGGTGAAAGGGGATAGGGAAGGCACAGTAGAAAGTGTGGTGCTTGCTTGACATGTAAACGGTGCTCATATAGTCAGAGAAAGGCAGGCTCGAATAGTAATGGGAGCATGGATAACAGGCACAGAGATGGGGATGATAAAAGAGTGTGGTGTGTGCAGGAAACAAACTATGTCAAACTGACTGAAATTGATAATTCATTTGGGAAAGCCTCAGGACATTAGGCTGAGAGTTAGTTTGGGATTAGCTTGTAAAAGATATTAAATGTCCCACAAAGAAACTGGACAATAGGAAACAAAGATTTTGGGGAAAGAGAGTGATAGAAATAAAATAGATTATCAAAAAATTACTTTGGATTCAAGATACAGGGTAGCTTGGAGACAAAAAGACCAGTTAGGATCCTCTGATTTAGAGTAGAGGCTCTATGATAAAAAGTATGAGAAAGAGATAAGACTCTCTTAAAACAGCATACCCAGAATTGAATTCTCTCTTCCTGATGTAATCTAAGAAGTTCAGTCTGTCATCTGGAGCTATTACACTTCTAGTAATTGCAGCTTGTGCTGATTTGTATAGTGGCTATATCACCTGGATCATACTGTATTCATGGCTAATTAAACCCCCAAACTTACTGTATCACCAATCCTGGTCTCTTCTGCTTTGTCATTAAGGTTTTCGGTTTGTTTGTACCTAGTTGTAGAAAGCTCCTTAAATGTCTCATTTTAAATAAAGCATTTGTTTGAAAATAATTGTTTTTAATTCAGATCTGTAAACGTATTTGGAGTTTCTCTAAATCATTATTCAATGATTTAACTTAAATTTTAATAATTTTTATTATGAAAAATAATCACAATCTTACAGAAAAGTTATTAGGTCAGTATGAAGATTTTTCCCCATGAACCATTGGAGCATAAGTTGTGAAGCTGATGGCTTTGAATAATTTAGCGATATGTTAGTATTTCCAACAAGCAGGGACTTTTCTTATATCACTATAATACACCATCAAAGTCAGGAATTTACACTGATACATGACTGTTATCTAATACTCAGACCTCATTCATTTCACCAGCTGTTTCAGTAATGACCCACAGGACCTAGTTCAGAATCACATGTAGTATTTAATTGTCATGTCTCTTCATCTGGACGATTCTGTATTTCCTTGACTTCATTACCTGAACCCTTTTGAGGATTTCAGCCAAGTTGTTTTGTAACCTGTCTCTCAATTTGGCTTAATCAGATATTTCCTCATAAGTAGATTCAGGTTATGCATCTTTGGCAGGAACATTACTGAAACAATATTGTGTTCTTATTGTATCCCAGCAGGTGGTACACAATTTCAATTTGTCTTGTCACTGATATCGTTCATTTTGATCAGGGTGATGTCTGCTAGGCTTCTCCTAGTAGTTATTTTCTGCTTTGTAATCAAGAATTTTTGTGTGGTGAAGTGCTTTGAAACTGTAAATTTCCTGTTGCTTATCAGATTTCCAGTTGACTTCCCTTATTTGTATGGAGTGATTAATGGTTTCCTATTTAGGTTATAATCATTATTTCGGTGCACAAATTAGCCCAGATTTGACCAGTGGAAACCCTTTCAAACTGGTTTTTAAATATGTTTATCATTCTTTGAGAGATTTCTAGCTTTGTCATAATAAAATGTTCTAGGCCCATCATGTACTTTCTGTGCCTCAGCACTAGAATTGGCCATTTCTCCACAGAGTCCTGGTTTCTTTTAGTAGAGGAGGCTATTTAGAGACCCTTAAGATCTGAGTGCTATATGTGCTCACTGCTATTAGGGTGTTGCCGCTCCCAGATCTTCTCAGGTAGGAAATATAATTGTATATATACTTACGTACGTTCACAAATATACATAACACATTTGCATCTGTATTTTTTTGTATATCAGTCTAGATGTATTGAAAACTATGAATTCACAATAGTACCTTCAGTTCCATCCAACCCACAGAGTTCTCTCTCTTTTCATATTTATCACTTCCTTCTCTGACAGTAAGAAACCTGGCTTGCATTCACCTTAACATGTGCCTTTATTTGACCAAGCACCCCCATGTGTAACCAATCTTCTATTTCTGCCATTTCCTTCCTTTCTCAAACAAATACTCTCCTCACGCCACTTGGGCTCTGCCAGAGCCCTCTGAAAATATTTTGCACACACTCTGAAGTCTAGTTCCTAGTTTACTAGTCTCTGCTCTAAATATTGAAATCTAGTTTGTCCATGAGGAGTTTGAGTTACAAGGGTTAGGTTTAGATATAATTTTATAGAATTACATAAAGTAATTTTTTTTCTTCTAGGTTATTTTAGTAAAGTAAACAAGAATCACTAACTTTAAAAATTAATTTCGTTTGTACTTAATTTATTGTAAAATATACAAACTAGTATGCATATGTACATTTTAAAGATTTATTGAAAAAAATCACCCTTGTACCCACTGCTCAGCTTAAATACAGCATTACTGATACCACTGAAGGCCCTTGCATGCCACTCTCATTGCATTCCTCTCCTTCCTTCTGAGAGATAACAGCTCTGCAGGATTGTCTATTATTTCATAATACCTTTTTTATTAATCTTTTATAGATTGCTGTTGTGGCTGTGATGTGCAAACCCCACAGATGTCCACATATCAGTTTTACAGGAAATATATGTGTGTAAGTATGATTTTTGATAAGTTGTGTGTGTGTTTTAAATGAACTAGTAATAGTAAGTCTCCTAGAGCCTTATTCAGTGCATGCTGGTAATATTTAAAACTTTGATTTAATAAATCTGTAAGTTCTTTGAAACAAGCAACCATCAATAGGATATTTCAATGCTTTAAAAATGAAACATATAAAGATTTTAATATGTTGCTGTATACAGTAAAAAAAAATACATAGGTATAGAAAAATCTGTAGCTATGCTGTTAACTTGGTAAATGAAAATATGAGCTGCTTAACTTCCAACTACTAAGAAATTTGAAATGAATGTGGATCAGAAAAGTATCAAAATAAAAAGTTACCCTTATAAATAAGCTTTAAACTTAAATTCAGATAATCGGAAAAATTAGGAGAATATGCATGATTCTGGATATGAAAATTAAACAGGTGAAAGGTTTTCTTAAGTATAATTACCAGGAGAGCACTGTATCAATCCAAACTTAGGTTCTGTTGTTTGGTCTTAAAAGCTTAAATCTCTAAAATAATAGTGACTATAATATTCTGAAAATGACTACAATGTTCTTTTATTTATCTTGTTTACTTGTTAGTAGAAAATATGTTTGAAGATAGTGCAAAGATAGACTCTTATGTTAGGATTTGAAAATGAAGCTTGTTTGGGATCAGTATTTTATGGAGACTGCAAATACTTGAACTAGACTATTGAACTAAGTTTTATATCTGACGTCTTCATTTTTTTGTTAATAGATACTGCCCTGGTGGACCTGATTCAGATTTTGAATATTCAACCCAGTCTTATACTGGATATGAGGTAAAGTAATGTGAGGTTGTTATTTTTTTCCTGATTACAGAAGTTGATCATTCTCTAAATATTTGCTGAGTATCTACAACTATTATCCTAGTCACTGGAGAAATACTTATATGAGCACTTACTATTGATATCTGTCAGACACTATTCTAAGTGCCCTACAACTTCGAATCTTACTGCAGTGTTTTAAAGGTAGACACTATTATCTCAGTTTTATGGATAAGGAAACATAAGTCTAGAAGCCCTGTACAGCTAGCCCCAAGACTTACCACTAATAAGTGACAGAGCCAGGTTTTGAATTCTGTGCTCCTCACCACTACCTTGTACTTCCTGTGTAATAGTGAAAACTGGGCAAGGTCCCTGGTTTTGTGGAATTTACATTCTAATGATGGGAGATAAATAATAAAGAATGAAACAAGAGAAAAAAATATGAGGTACTAGTAAATGCTAGGCAGGGAAGTACATCAAGTAAGATGTAATAGTTGGATGGGTACTTCAGCTATGGTGGTTAGGAAGAGGTAATATTTAAACTGAGTTCAGAATGACAAGGAATCTTTCAAGAATATCAGGAAAGAGCATCCCTGGCAGGGAGAAGATCCAGGAATGATGGTGAGGTGTTCTTGAGCATGGTGGGTAAGGGGAAGAATGAAATTGGAGGGACAGATGTTGTATGGGTTTGTAAGCCAGAACAAGGAGTTTGGATTTTATTATTGGCGTCATTAGAAGTCATTAAAGTTTAAAACAGGGAAATGATACAATCCAACATAGGTTTTTAAAAGCTCATTTAATAGGAGGAAAGGATTAGTGTAGGGTTCAGGGAAAGTAGGCCAATGAGTAGGCTTTTGAAGCAGTCAGCCTCTTTGGAGGTCAGCAACCAGCTATTTGACTTTTTCTTAGTATCTATGGTATTTTTTACCTGTTTTTCATAGTTCAAATTTTTATTTTTTTATTTTATCCCAATTTAATTTTTATTTTTAAAAATCAATTTTAGCAAGGCATAATTTAAGGGCAATGAATTGTACCATAAGTCAACTTTTTAAAAATAGAAAAGGAGAATTATTCATTGAAAACTTTCCCTGTCATTCCTGTCCCCTGGCCACACCTTTCTTTTTCAACTTACCTCACCCCTCAACAGACAGACAGTTATTATCTCTTTTTCTACCCATCCTTCTGAGATATATGGATATATAAGCACATATTATTTATCCTACTTTTTTACACATAAGGTAGCGTATCAAAAGCTTGCACCTTGCCTCTTTCATTTAACAATATATTTTAGAGAACATATATCAGTACATTGTTTCGTGGCTGTAGAATATTTCCATTATATAAAGACAAAGCTTTTTGTTAAGCTATTACAAACTTGTATCTCATGACTTTGTTTAAAGGTTATTTTATCAAATAACTTTTACATATGCGTGCACATACATGTCTGAGTAGTCTCACAATTTATATTGTTTCTGTAAGTTTTTAGACTAAGATAAATATGATTCAAGAAGATGCCACTTCAGACAGTGGGGTGGAGACTAACCAGATGCTATTCGGGACATTTCGAACCTGACAAACCTGAGAAATGAGGAAAGGAGCATAAGAATTTGATTTTTAACACAACCCTTTTGAAACTACTTTTTATTTTTAATTTAATGTGGGCATAACAGGATATTTTCTTTTATTAGCCAACCTCCATGCGAGCGATCCGTGCTAGATATGACCCTTATCTACAGACAAGACATCGAATCGAACAGGTAAATTTTTAAAAAGCATTTTTAAATTAGATTATATTTTTATACTTAGAAGGTATTATTGCTTGATTTGAGTTGAACCTAAAATAAGAACTAAGATTGTTTTTCTCTTTTGTAAGTTTTTAATATCCATCCAAGGAAGGGAGACTATTCTCTAGTACCTAGCAAAGTCAAAAATACTTTCTTTAGAGACTATTTCTTTAAAGGTTTTATATTCTATAAATTTCTTTTCACTTTGTAGAAAATAATTTATGGTATGAATTTTACAAAATGTACATGTATAGAAGTTCTTAGACCATAGGTGAATGGATTGAATTTTAGCTTCCAGACAAGAAGTATCGTGAGTGGTTTGCAACAGTGGGAATAGGGAATTGACTGAAAAAGGGTAATAGTTATTCTTGGGAATTGTGGAATTGCTCTGTATTATGGTTGTGATTATACAACTCTACACATTTATCCAAACTCATCCACTTTACACTTAAAATTAATTGATTTTATTGTATGTAAATTATATCTCTTTAAAAGCAAGTGCTATGTAAATGGCCTTGCTCCATTCAAGAAATCTGAACATTAATACAGATTTTTTTACAGTTTTGCAATTTTAAACTTGTCCAATTTTTTAAAAATGTGAGTATTGTCTGTAGTTTTTACAGTAATATCTAGATTTTGTAGGGCAACTACAGAATCTCAAGTGGAAAGTACTATATGCCGTAGTCATATATGCCGTAGTATTAATGAATACCAGCTAGTTCTGATTTTCACTTCACTGTCACCTGAGCATATTAGATTGGTATTGTCAGCTATAGGAGAGGAGCCTACATGGGGGAGCCTATGTAGCTTGTTTTAAACTGACCATTGCTTCCCTTTTCTTTTTTAGCCATGATATTTATATTTAATTCATTTTAAATGTTTTAATATAGTGTGAAATATTTATGTTTACCAAATAGGAGCATGGGTTTTAGAAGATTTAGAAACTACCATAGAGCAGTGATTTTTAAATCTTTTTTCCTAATTCAAGAATCACCTGAATAACTTTTCTAAAACAAAGGCCAGATATTTACCTCTGGAGATTCTAATTAAGTATGATTTAGAGTCCTGCCAGGCTATTCCAAAAAAGCTGCCAAGATGAATTCGTTGTGTATCCCTTGTAAACCAGAGATATAGAGTATTCTTTTAGTGTTGAGATACACACACACACGCACGTACATGCAGCTACATATGTTTTTACATACGTATACGTTTCTATGTATTTATGCATATGTATATATAAAATGTATACATATATGTATGTATGTATAAATTATTTGCCATTTTCAGAAAGATATTTTAAAAGGTGCCTTTTTTTATATTAAGTGTATATATCTTTTACATGATATATTAATTTGAGTACATAAATTCGTAGCTACCCAGTTTTTCTCAAGCCTAAGATAGGGCAAGAAATTTAAATATCTGTTTTTAAAAATTAGAATCTTAGCTTATTATAGTTGACAAAATCAAAGATCTGTGGCACTGCATCTTCATAGTTGGAGATATCATATTTCATGTTTTATTCATAAAACTTCTATTTTCCTTTTTTTTTTCCTGGAAAGCAGGCTTGAGGTGTTACCTGTACCTCGACAATTGATTTAAAACCTTAAAGTTTTAACTTAAAACTGCTTTCCTAATTTTTGTTTCTAATCTGTTTTTTTTTTTTTTTTCATTTGCATCAAGTTCCAGTTATGTTGCATATAATCATCTTCTTTGTCCCCAAAGCTTACCACAAAGTCTGGCATTAAATACATGATTGCTAAATAATTGCTTATTATATTATATATTGTATTATATCATATTTGCCTTTACTGCTTGCAAGTTTATATTCTGTGTGTTTTTAAATTTCTACTTTGTAGGTATAAACATCATCAAGCTTCTTGTTTATTTTTTAACTCTTACTCCTTATTTGAGCTAAAATTTTTTTTTTTGGACATTGAAGTCTATTTAATCCACAGAATTTCCTAAGTATGTTTAATTGCTTCTTATTTTTAAACTATACTGGTGAAAACATTGCAAAATAAAATTAGAAATTTGCAATACCCTCTTAAAATAGTTGACTATCTTTCTAATACTGATGAATTTATATGTCTTTCAGTTGAAACAACTTGGTCACAGTGTGGATAAAGTAGAGTTTATTGTGATGGGTGGAACATTTATGGCCCTTCCAGAAGAATACAGAGATTATTTTATTCGAAACTTACATGATGCCTTGTCAGGACATACCTCCAACAAT
This sequence comes from Macroglossus sobrinus, assembly GCA_004027375.1. Classification (NCBI taxonomy): domain Eukaryota; kingdom Metazoa; phylum Chordata; class Mammalia; order Chiroptera; family Pteropodidae; genus Macroglossus; species Macroglossus sobrinus. Next base: position 941,511 of record PVKZ01000269.1, on the reverse strand, counting down.
ATTTATGAGGCAGTCAAGTAAGAAATGCTTATTTTATCATATTTTTCAAAATGGTTGTCACTTTATCCTCATAGCAGCAGCCTTTGATTCTTTCTACGATTCTGCTCTACATCTACATTCCCAATTCTTTTTTGGAGGGGAAATGGTGAGAGGGGGTTTCATAAATTTTGCATATTTTTAATCAGTTGTAAGGTTAAATACATTTTTTTTCCAGTTTTACTGAGCTACATTGACGTAGAGCACTGTATGTGTTCAGGCCACACAGCTTGATGATTTGACCTACGTATATCGTGACATGATTACCAAAGTAAATTAACACCTATCATCTCATAGATTCCTAGTTCTTATAGTTCTGTTTTGTAGGAAAGGATTATTTTCATGGAAACAATCCTTTTTTTAAAGAAAAAGTGAGCATAATTTGTTGACACTGGTATTCTCAGAGAAAGAATGAAGACCTTTTCAGCCTTAGGCTGGTCTAAACTGCAGTAGTTTTGACTGGGCTAGTTGAGTTTTCAGCCCACCCAAAAAGAGCATTGGGGCTACTCTTTATCTGAAACATTTAGCTGCTATAAAATCAACAAAACAATTATTATTTCATAACTTAGTTTATTAATAAGTACTACTTAATAACTACTAATTTCTGTTTATGAATGGGATCGTTCCAAATTATAGTTGATAGAGAATAATGCATTCTTTAGATACTTCATATCAGTTTTTAACAAGAAGAATCCTAAGGTTTAGTATATAGTTCAGAGATTTAAGAAGTAAAAGTCTTAAAACAGTTTTTATTTTCAGAATTTTCAGGAACACCTGGTAAGTTACTGTGTACTATTCCCTCTTATTTACTCATTGTTCGTTTAGGGCCCACAAGATACTACTATTCACTCTTTTAAGTACCAGGTACAACATTGTTAACAAGACAGATGTCATCCTTGCCCTTACGGTGCTCACACTCTATTAGTTCAGAAAATAACAATAAGTGCTGTGATGGGGTTAGATAGGTATTGTGATAGAGAATATGTAGGATTATTCTCCAGATGAAGTGATGCTGTTTAAGTTGAGACATGAAGTGTAAGAAGAGTCAAATCAGGCCAAGAGCAGGAAAAAAAAAGACAATGAGGAAGACAATGGGGAAGAACTTGGGGTGTTCTAGGAATAGAGCCTAGACCAAGGTGTCTAGATTCCAGTAAATAAGAGAAAATGTCATGAGGTAAGCTTGAACAATTAGGTATGGGCCAGATTATATACCTTGAGGAGTTAAAATTTTATTTGAAATGCAATAAGAAGATGAATAGTTGTAAGCAGGAGAGTGATATATTCAGGTTGATGAGAACGTCATTCTGGTTATTGTCTGGCTAAAGGATTAGAGGAGGACAAAGAGAAATCTTATATCCATCCTGCTCAGATAAATTGAGGGTGGTGGCAATTATAATGGAGAAGAGAGAATAGAAGAGAGCTGTGTTTTGTTGTGACTGACAGGATTTGGGGGGTAAAAAAGAGGAAAGAATCAAGGATGACACCCAGGTTTAGGTTGGAGGAAGTGGTTGATGGGTAGTGTCATATACTAACTTGGAAAAGACAGAGAAAAGAATAGATTTGTGGGAGAAAATCAAGAGTTTTTTAGATGTGTTAAGTTATGAGTACCAGGATACATACAAGAGATATTTGGGCTACAGTACAAAATTAGGGATTATCTGCTCATAGATGACATTCATAGCCATACAAATGGGAGAATTTCAGATCTCCACAGCATACTGTGTGAAAAAGCAGCTTTTAAGGAGCAGCACTTGCAGTGTGAGCCCATCGCATTTGATACATACACATAAATGTATAAATGGCGTAGAAAAGAGGAAGGGACGTGGGAAATGGAGGTAAAGGAGGCTGTTTACATTTACTCTGTATACAGTATCATGGGCATTGTGATAGGTATTCACTTAATGCAACAAATCTTTGAGTTAAATATTTAAATTATCCCTGTTTTACAAGTAGGGAAATTAAGGCTCAGAGAGATTAAGCAACTTGCCCAAAATTACACAAGTAGGTGTTGGTGGAGTGGGGCTATGAGACCCAGCTAGCTTTGCTCTCAGAGCCTGAACTTTGCTGTAATGCAAGAAACTGTGCTAGGTGTAAAAATGTTGAGTGTGTCTGTGTATGTGCAAGCACAACTGTGTGTACAACATTAGAGCTTTAAAATATTGGAAGAAATAGGGTATTTTTTTTCGTGTACTTTCTTCGCTACTGCCTTTAGGCTTTTTTTCCCTGGCTTCTCTTTTATATCAAGAAAAGGGGATCACATAGCTACAAGGTTGTTCAAATAGTCCCCTTCTTAGTTTTTAGTGATAAGTAGGGCCAAATTTTGAATGAATCTAAGGGTGGTTTTCATTACCCAGTGATTAAAACATTTCTTGACATGTAGTAGTCATAAGTAAATGGGTGAATTTTGAATGATCCATCCGTAGGTCAAATATTGAGAGCTAATGACATAGGTAGGGCTGCCTCTTGGAATTGGGACTAAGGACATCTTTTTGTGCCCTCTGTACTTTCCCATCCCCTTCTTTACTTTCTCTTGAGCTTATAAACGTGGAAGAAAAAGGTTTTTTCATAAGTTTAAATAAATATGAAGGGTAACTCATACATAAGGGGCTAATGTAAAGAGTTCAGCACTGGGAGGTTGGTTGATTGTCTCTAGAGAATGTGACAGGTTAATTCTTTGTCCATGAATCTAAACTTTTAGTAATAGCAGACCAGTGTGATCTCTTCCTCCTACAGGATGAGATGGTGACTATATTTTTATTACTCATTCAAAACCTTAATCATTCTTGAATATGAGTCATGCTTAGTGCTGAAGTCTTTAAAATTTTAGAGGAGTCATGATATACTCCGACTCATTCTTCTTAATAATACTGAGAATCAGATGATAGCTGAGAATAAAATATAATTTGAGGAAAAACAACTTTAATTAGTTCAAAGCTCAATTACATTGGAATGATAACTTCAGAGGGTTACTGACTAAAAGTCATTCTACTCTGAGAATTCCTATTTATTTACAGGATAATCTATCTGCAGGACAATCAAGACCATTATATTTTTCTACCCACGCTTATATACTCTTCTCAGTGAAGCAATTCTTGTGTTGCAGACCTTGCATATTAAGTGGAATTGAACTATAAAAATATCTTGGACTGGCCCTGCCTCACCCCCAACCCTCATAAAAGTTTGCCACAAAGTTTTTCACAGTTTACGGTTTGAGTACCCTGAGTCATAAGAGCTTGGCCAACTACATAATGAATTTTTAGGATGCCACTAGTTTGACATTTTCATCAACTGAAACTTTAGAAACTTTAGAATATTTGCTTTATTTTGATTAAGTTTTAGCTTTATTTTTGCAGAAATGTTCTAATAGTGCTGTTTGTAAGTTGTCTATCGTCGGGAGTGAAAATGGAGTTTTATATTACAACTGGTTAGCTTCAGATCACGATATATTTGTAGAAAAAGCCCTTTGGAGAAGAAAGCTTCTTCCTGTAATGGGCTAATAGGCAAAGCCAGTATTGTCTTCTTTCTGTTCTTGAATTTACCTCAAGAGGGCAACAAACTACTTTCAGATGAAAATTTATATATGAGTTGAGTCTTCATTGCAACAAATCTCATAAATGGCCCTTGGGAAAGTAAAATAAAAGTACAATTTGGGAGCCATAAAACCATCCGTAAATGTTACACTGAACCTTGCCAAGCCACACTTGACATGTTTCCCTTTTCTCCTGATTTCTATGCTTTTATGAGGTAATCTGAAAAAAGCTGATTTTTGGCTTCTTGTTTGCTTTGTTGAGGTAATGTTTTTACTACCAACTCACTATAATAGAGTTGGTATTTGTTTTGGGGGAAAAATGTCATATAATTTGAAGAAATAGTAGTCTGGTTTGTACTATACAACTAGAGATATAGAAAACAATTTTCAAAAGTTAACATCTTTGTGAAATAAAGAGCAGCCCAGAGGTTCTGTGTTTTGGACATAGGTGTTTTCTTCAAAATTTTTGGATGATACACTTAACTAGTTCTGTGTTATCTTGTATCTCGCACAGAGAGTTTTCGTGAAAACTGGTTGGGTTACTCAGTGTGTTTCACAGAAAGTGATAAACTTCATGGTTTTTTTTTTACTATTGATATTAGTTATATTTGTTTGCTAACTACACAGATGTAACACTGCCTTTCATTAGTTTAACTGGTTTTTATTTAGAGATTAATTTTAAGTTAGGTTAAAAATTATTAATTTTAATAATTTTTATTATTAAACAGTGTTTAAGGCTAAAAGTCTTTGTTCAGATTAGAGTTCACTGGTGTTTTACTATTTTGTTAATCATGTATCTAACCTGATTAAAGTTTCTTTCTTACTTAAGAGATTAAAAGTTAGGGTAAGTAAAAGCCCTAAAAAGGTGAACCTGGTTATTATGCATGGTAAATTAGTAAGAAAAAGTATGTTATATCCTTGCAGATAGAAACACTGGAAAGCTGAGTGAATAGGGAGCTCAAGGACAAAGCAGGTATGGTTTCTGTCAAGGCTCATTAAATCAAGCAAAGCAATAATCACTGATTTCTATCAGCTAGACTGAGACACTTCAATTGTTTCCAGAGAGCAACAATTACTGGTGACTATCGTCCTCTAAAAATCATAGCTCTAGAGATAAAAAAGACCAGCAGTGGGATCTGAGTCACGCATTCACTAGAATGCAAATGTTGTCAGATAACTCAGAACAGCTTTTTAAAATAGTTTTATTTCTTTTTAATCAGTCCTGTCCAGAAGCAGTTTTACATTCTGTCTTTAATGCTCCTTGGCTGTTTTCACAAGATGCAATTTAAAAGGGTAGTTACCCATCAAGAAATGAGTCATACCTTCTCCCTGTGGAATTTTAAATTAATTTCTATTCCTTCTCTCCTCAGACCCCAATCAATGACTTTGAATCCTCCAACTATATTAATACTGCATACCAAACCCAGAACAATTTCATTGACTTTTGCAGAGTTATAAAGAAAGCAAAAGCAACCTAAGAAGGCCTAAAAGTGACTGTCTCATGCCTTGCTGCCCTGGACCTTATTTCTGGCAGCCTTCAGAACCTCCTGCATATCTGAGCTTTGGCTCTAATACTCCCCCACCCCTTACTTTACATACTGACCACTTTTACTTCCTCCCTTGGTCAACCAGATTTTCATAGATAGTGACCAGGATTGCTAACATCGGCATAATCTTAGGTATTAGTTGTTTTAGTTACATTTTATTTCAAACAAAAATTGAAAGAATTTTCCAGTGAACACCACATACTTGTGTTCTACAATATTTGCTTTATCACATATTTAACTATCCACTCCTCTATTTATCCCTCAGTTCCTCTTTTTTTTTTTTTTTTGAGATCAATCTCTGGTGTTTTTTTTTTAAAGTCAGTACGCATGCTATGAAATGCATAGATTGTAAATGTACCATTTGATGAGTTCTAACAAATATAAGACTGGTGCAATATAACCTTTTTAAGTTAAAGACAATTACCATCATACAATTTCCGTGGGTCCCAGCAGAGTCTCACCTGCACCTCCCAGAGGCAGCCATTGTTCTCATTTTTCCCTTCTGTAAATTAGTTTCAACTATTCTAGAACTTTATATAAATGGAACCACATAGCATATACAGTCATACCTTAGAGATATTGGGGGTTCATGTCCAAACACCACAATAAATTGAAAATCACAAGGGAGTCACATGAATTTTTTGGTTTCCCAGTGCATATAAAAGTTATATTTATACCATAGTCTATTAAGTGAGCAATAATAGCATTATGTCTAAAAAATAATGGACATGCCTTAATTTAAAAATATTGCTAAAAAATTCTAACCATCATTTGAGCCTGAGTTGGAAATATGATGCTGATAGACTTACTTGAAGCAGAGTTGCCACAAACCTTCAATGTGTAGAAAATATCTGCAAAATACAATATAGTGAAGTGCAATAAAATGAAGAATGCCTGTACTCTTTTGTGAAATTCATCCACGTTGGATATTTTAGTAGTTATCATCTTTGAGTGCTGAGTAGTATTCCATCATATGCATAGAGCAGTTTGTTTATCCATTCTCTTGATGGATACCTTGGCTGTTTCCAGTTTGTGACTATTATGAATAAAACTTTAATAAACATACTGTATAAGTCTGCTTGAGAATATATGTATTTCTCTCTGGTAATATCTAGAAGTAGAATTGCTACATCATATGTTTAGTTTTACAAGAAACAGACATTTTTCCAAAGTGATTGTGCCATTTGTACTCCTTCCAGTAATGCATGAACATTTGGTTATTCCACCCAACATGTGGTGTTGTCAATCTTTACTTTTAGCCACACTAGTGAGTGTGCAGTGGTGTCTGATCGTGGTTTTAATTTGCATTTTCTTGATGATCAGTGATGTTGAGCACTTTGCTTATGCTTTCTGTATATATTTTGTGAAGTGCCTGTTTTGCCCATTTTTTAAATTGAGCTGTTATAAATATCCTGGATACTCATCCTGTGTAAGAGCATTTTGCAAGTATAAAAAAACACAGTCTGTGGCATGACTGTTCATTATGTAAATGATAATCTTTGAACAGAAGTTTTTTATTTTGATGGAAGTCCGATTTAGCAATTTTTTTCTTTCATGGTTATTGCTTTGTATATTGTCTCTAATAAATTTTGGCCTACTCCCAAAGCACAGAAGATATTCTCCTGTGTTTCCTTCTAGTTATAGTTTTAGTATTTATATTTTGCTTTCATATTTAGGTTTATAATTCATCTTGAATTAATTTTTATGTGTAGTGTGAGGTAAGAGTCAATGTTTCTTTTTTCTCATATAGATAGATATCTAATTATTTCAACATCACTTGTTTAAAAACTTCCTTTCTCGTTTCGATTGTATTGGCACCTTCATCAAAAAATCTGTTGATTATATACAACTGGGCTCTTCTGTTTTGTTGATCTGTTTTTCAATCCTTATGGCAGTACCACCCTGTCTTGATTGCTGTAGCTTTATAATTTATCTTGAAATCAAATATTATAAATCTAACTTTGTCATTGTTTTTCAAGATTGCTTTGGATATGCTAGGTTTTTTGTATTTCTCTATAAAGTATAGAATTAGCCTGTCAATCTCTGTTAAAAAGTGTGAGATTGGGATCATGTTAAAAGTATAGGACAATTTGGAGAAAATTGACAGTTTAACAATATTGAATCATCCATGAACATTGTCTTCTCATTTACTTGGGTTTATTTTCATTTCTCTTAGCAATGGTCAGTGTAGAGATTTTGTAAGACTTTTGTTAAATTTATTCCAAAATATTTTTGTTTGTCAATGCTATGGTAAATGAAAATTTTTTTTTATTTTGTTTTCAAATTGTTTGCAGCTAGTACATTCATCCCTTGGTACCCATAGGGGATTGGTTCTAGGACCACCATACCTCTCAGCCTCTGTGCAGATACCAAAATCCATGGACATTCAAGTCCCTTATATAAAATGGCATAGTATTTGCATATAAGGTACACACATTTTTCCCAAATACTTTAAATCATTTTTCCCATGTACTTATAATAGCTAGTATAGTGTAAATGCTATATAAATAGTTGTTATACTGTATTGCTCAGGGAATGATGACAAGACAAGTCTGTACATGTTCAGTACAGATATAATCAGCAACCATCACAGACCTAACTACATAGTATGTGTCAGCATCAGTGTAACATTTTTTTTTCAAGTATTTTCCATCTAAAGTTGAATCTGTGGATGTAGAACCTGTGGATATGGAGGGCCAACTATATATAGGTATACAGTTGATTTTTATGTATTTACCTTATATGACCTTATTGAATTGACCACTTAGTTCTAAAAGTTGGTTTTTTAAATCTGCTAGGAGTTTTTTCATAAACAATCATGTAATCTGAAAATAGGGTATATTAATATTTCCTTTTAGATTTGTCCACTCTTCTTGCCTTATTGCAATGACTAGAACATAGTACAGTGTTAAATAGAAGTAAGAGTAGGTCTCATCTTACCAATAATACAGGAAAAAAAGTTAATATTTTAATAAATGCTATGTGGGGTTTTTCGTAGATAACTTCATTAGATTGAAGAAGTTTTCTGAGAAGTTTTGTCATTAACTTAGTTGTCTAATGATTTCATTGCATCCGTTTAAATGGTTCACATAATTTCTCTGCATCTATTCAAATAGTCATTTGATTTCCCTCCTTTATTCCGATAATGTAGATTACTTTGGTTGTTTTTTTTTGTTGTTGTTGTTGTTAAATTAACCTTGAATTCCTAAGATAAATGCTATTTGGTTATAATTATCTTTTTTATAGATCCTGGGTTCAACTTGCTAATACCTTGTAAAGCATTTTGTGTCTATGATCATAAGGATGTTTGTAATTTCTTTGTTTGTAATTTCTTTGTCAGGTTTTGGTATTAATGTTATGCTGGCCCCATAAAACAAGTTGGGAAGTGTTCTACTTGATAAAAGACTTCATATAAGATGAATGTTACTTCTCTCATGAATGTAAAACTATCCACGGCTGGAGTTTACTTTATGAGAGGGTTTTAGATTAATTCAATTCTTCTAATAGTTCTTCTAATAGATATAGGAATATTCAGATTTTCTGTTTCATCTGTGTCCATTTTGGTAAGTTATATTTTTCAGGGAATTAGTTTCATCCAAGTTGTCAAACTTTTTAGTATTAAATTGTTCATAATATTTTAAAGTTTTAAGTTTTCCTCTGAGCACTGCTTTAGTTGGATCCCACACCTTTTAATATGTTGTAATTATTATTCAATTCAAAATGTTTTCTAAAATTCTTTATATTTTCACATACAGAGTGTATAGAAATGGGTTAATTCCCAAATAAGTGGAGTTTTTCTTAATATCTTATTGATTTCTAACTTAATTCCATTTTGGTTGGAGAGACTTTATTCTGTATGATTTCAGTTTTTTAGTAAGACTTATTTTATGGTCTGGCCTATATGGTCTCTCTTGGTAAATATACTCTGTGTATTTGCAAGAACGTATATTCTGTGGTTATTGGACGTAATGATATACAAATATAAATTAAATCAAGGTGATGGATAGTATTGTTCAGATTGTCTTTGGGCTTTTTATTTTTTCCTGTCTAGTTCTATCACTTGCTAAGAGAGGGATATGAAATATCCGACTATAGTTGAAGTATTATCTATTTCTCCTTCAGTTTATATTTATTTATTTTGAAGATTTGTTATTAGGTGCATATACACTTATGAGTGCTATGTTTTCCTGATGTATGAACTTTTTATCATTATGAAATGTTCTTTATCCATGATATTAAAGTTTTCTTTATTTGATGTTAATTTAACCATTACAGCCTTTATGTACTTACAGTTCTCCCTAAGTGTTGTCTTTTTCCATCCATTTACTTTCCACCCATATGTGTCTCTATATTGATAGTGGGTTTCTTGTAGACAGCAATTTCCAATAGTTGAGTCTTGTTTAGTTTTTGTTGTGTTTTGTTTTCATCCATTTTCACAATGTCAGCCTTTTAATTATCTGTTAACATTTAATATAATTATTGATACAGTTGGGTTTTCATATACCACTTTAATCACCTTCTTACTTTGGTTTTCAGTAGCCAAGAATAATAGTTTTTGTCAATACTGTTATTGTCTAATTTTATATAATGCATTTTTTTATATTCTTTAATAGAGAATGTCTTCTTAAGAAAGGATCCCTTATATCTAGTATAGTGCCTTAAGCATAGAAGATATTTAGTACATGTTGTTAAATGAATGCAGCAGAAAGAACTGCATTAAGAATCAGGAGACTTAGGTTCCAGACTTCTGTTGTTATTATAATTTTGACCAGGTTTAAGCCACTTAATTGTTCTGTGCTTTAGTTTTCTCACCTATAAAAATGGGGAGGTAGGGCTAGATTATCTTTAAAATTACTTTTTTCCCTGACATTCTAGGATTTGAAGAATTCTATTGGAATGAGAATTTTTACCTTAAAATGTATTCACAGGTTATTTTTCATCTAGCAGTCCTTTCTGACAAAACTTTTTTACAATGACACCAAGTTAGTTTTTCATAGGTAAGACTCACTTATAAATGAAAATTTTGTTTCTCTCTGTTTCCTTGGCTTGTTTTGGGCAGAATCCTACTGTTTTATAGACCTTCTTGACATAAATACCAATATCCAGGAAGCAGATTTGACCACCATCTCAAAAAAACAGGAGTTAGTAATTTTTAAGTTCTTAAACACACCAAACATCCAGCTCAATCATTTTTAAGTCTAGAATATCATGACCAGAGCATTATACAGAATATAAAATTTTATGAGGTATTTTCCAGATAGTAGTTTAGAAAAAAAAAAAAAAATGTGTTCTGTGATGTTACCACTGAGGAATTACACCAGTAACCCCCATGTTATTTAGCATTTCAAACAAATCTGTGGCTGACTGTAGAAGTTTGTAAATCTGCTTACTTATTTGGGGACTGCAGATACAGAAGAATTTGTACATTGTGGCTAATGAAAATTAATACTTCACCTACGTACCATTATTATATACTTTGCAATTTCGTTTGAGCAGGTTGAGCTTGAGTTAGAGGGATATCCACATAGGAAACTTTACATAAGCCTTTCAGGAATTTGAGCCTAGAGCTCCAGCGAGATTTCGTGCAGTGTTAGACTAAGGTACATCCAGCTTCGTTAATGACAGAAGTTTTAAAAGAAAACTACATCACATTGATAGTAATGAGAAGTGTTTTAACATTTGGTGTGCTGTCTTCTTTCTGTGTCCCCATGTTTGGGATTCTTAGTGCAAGGAGAAAGTAAGTAAGTAATAGATATCACTTTATAGGTTACTTTATTTCAGTTGAAATGTGCTTCCCAAGAAATAATCTATATCCATTTTTATTTCTGCTCCTTTCTAGCTCTTTGTTCTTAAGTGGTTCTTGATTTTGTCTGTGTGTCTTATCCTTGCACCTAGATTGTTCAGCATCTCTGGGACAAGAGCTAAGGTATATTTATGTCCTATGGAATACCTGGCCTGGTGCTAGGCACCTTCTAGGTTTGCAAGAGGAAACAGTATAATTGTCTAGAGGCTGCTGTGGAAGTGAAGAGAGACCTCTTGTATCCTCAGTTGTGCATAATTCATTTATTCAGTCTTCATATTGTATTTTTTATACCAAAGGAGAGCTGTTAGTGTTGAAGGACCATGAAGAAGTATTGGGCTTTAGGACATTAAAGAAGTTGAAAAGGAAAGAAATCTCATGTCTAATGCTGAATTGCCTAAGTGTAATAAAATATAGAGCAAAGATTTTGAAGCGAAATGGACCCAACTTCAAATCCTGACTTGGATTTTCTCAGCTATGTACCTTTGGACAAAGTATTTGATCCCTTAGAACTTAAGTTTCTTCATCTGTAAAATAGAGATTTTAAGACAGACTTGGTAGAGCTGCTAGGAGCTTTCAGCATGTATGGCATGTACAGCACAGTGCTTGGTCCCAGTGGCCTCTGTCAGTGTTAGTTTCTGTCTCCTCACATCAGCAGCCCCCTTAGCAATAATTTTTAACTCTCTGGGTTTTTGGCCAGCAACAAGGCCATTAACTCAAACAGTTTGAATCTAAAGTGGTACTCACTACTCTGATATCTGATTTTATTGAAAGAGAAAAAAGATTACTAATTTTGTAAATCATTGCTAAGATTAATAGTCTTGGCAGAAAGCCCTTTATTGCATGTAGAGGACATTTTGTCCAAGTTATTCCTGAGATCATTTTACATACACTTCCCTCTTTTTATTTATTTAACATGACAAAAATACAGAGTTGGAAATTAATAATGCAGATGGTTTTCACTTATATGAAAAATCATTGCTAGGAACTGAAAAATAGGATTTTTACAGTTGAAATTATTGCTTTCAAAGAGATTATGGTTGCAGCATACTGCAGGAGAATAATAATTATAACATTACTGAATGCTTGTTTGGTCGTGTCAGTCTTATGAGGCGTAGGGACTGTTATCTTCATTTCACAGATGATGAAACTGAAGTATGGAGAAGTTAATAACATTCCTGTTTGCATAGTTAGGAAGTATCAAAGTCAGGATTTGAACTCAGTCTGGCTCTAGAGCCCATTCTATTAACCACTCTCATACTGCAAGGACAGAAAGAAGACAATCCTTTAAATGAGAGCAAATGTGCTAAAATTGTGGCAAGTTGTTCACTTTTATATTTGTTCTACAGGTATTCTGAGAGGAGCCTCACAAAGTGTATCGGAATTACTATTGAGACCAGACCTGATTATTGCATGAAGCGGCATTTAAGTGACATGTTAACCTATGGCTGTACAAGACTGGAGATTGGGGTGCAGAGTGTCTATGAAGATGTTGCCAGAGATACCAATAGGTGAGATGGTGGCAAATGATCTTAACAAGCCTTCCTCTCCTCCCACCAATTATTCTATGTTCATACTCATTTTTCCCTCATTCCTACCACTCTTAAGTATAGATTCCTCTTTTTAGAGTCATTCTATTTGTGTTAATTCCATCCTCTCTTTTCTTGATTTTCAGTCTTTCTTTACTAGTAGCCTATAAACATGTTCATTTCTCTTTCAAGTCTTGTCATAAACAGCCTTTCCCAATTGAAAGCAGAAGTCAGGGCTCATGGTGAGTAGTTTAAAGCAAGAAAGTGAAGGAGAATGGGAACAAAGAAAAGTGTTTGAACAAGAAGGAAGTCATGGTGAAATTTAAGAGATTCGTTTTTGTGGAGTAGATGCCAATGGCAGGGTAGTAAGAGAAAGTTTGGTGAGGCAGTGGGTAGAAACTTTGAGAAATCTGGATGTGTGAGGAAAGAAAGAAATAAAGGTTGATAGAGCCATCTGAAGTTCTTATTCCTCTAGAAACATATCACTGAGTTGAAGAGAAAAGATATACATGAAAGGATAACTGTATAAGGAACTTTATGATTAACTGGTAAATTAATGAAAAATAAAAGATCTCTGGAGTTCATTAGGCAGCAGAGATCCTTGATCTAGGATGGTAAAGGCAGGCTTTGGGGAGTAGGTATGAGTTGGACCTTAAAGGCTATTTACTTTTATAGGATTTGTGTATAGACATGACTGGGGTTGTGCTAGGATAGGGAAGGAAAAGGGAATAGCCATGGTCAACCTCTTAGAAACAACCAAGAAGAATGCCAGGCTAAGGAGGGCAGAATTTTTCTTTTAGGTAATATAGGTCTACTGAATATTTTTTGAGCATAGGGAATAATCTGATGAGTATTAGGCTTGAGAGATATTAACCTGAATAGAATGTATTCTCATAGAGGAAGACTCAAACCGGGAACACTGGTTGGACAGCTGCAGCATTCAAGGGCTGTTCTAGAGAAGTACCTATGGCAGTGAAGAGTCTTAAAAGTCATGGAAGCTTTTTGAAGAAAATGGCATCTAAACTGACATCTAACAGGAAGAATATGAGTTCAATGGTGAATGGGAAAATTGTTTCTGGCAGAAAGAAAAATATGAGCAAACTGCTGAGCACGAGAGCCCATGGCACATCCAGGGAATTCAGAGTGGTTTAGTTTGGTTAGAGTGTAGAGCATGCGGTAGAGTGAGGCTGAAAAGGTTGGCAGAGGGGCCAAGTTATGAGGAGCCTAGTCAGCCCAGGGAGTTTGGATTTAATCCAAGGACAAGCCATAAGGTAAGCTATGATTCAAACCTATTTGCACTTTGGAAAGATCTCTTTATGGAGGTCACAGTATGGAGATGGATTAGGAAGAACAAGTGAGAAGGAAGACCAGTTAAGAGACTGCTGTAGAAATTTAAGCAAGAAATGATATCCTGAATAGAAGTAATGACCGTGTTTGAATGGAAACGAGGGTAAGAGAGTGGGAATTAGAGGAGGCTTGGAGGGAACATGAATTTCATTTTAGATATACTGAATTTTAGATTCTCGTAGAACAACCAACTGAAGGTTTGTTTTAGAGCAAGGCTGTCCAGCAGAACATTCTGCAGTGATTGAAATGTTCTGTACCAATATGATAGTGTAGCTGAGGGACTGAATTTTTCATTTTAATATAAATATAAAGTAGAATAACCACATGTCCCTAGTGACTGCAGTATTGTACGGTGCAACTTTAGAGTTTTGGTTATTTGGGAGGAGATTAAAAGAGAAGCTTAGCCTAGTCATATAAACTGGGAAGCCATTAGCAAAAAGAGATGAGAAGTTGAAGCCAGGGAAATGGATGAGAACATCCAGAGAGTGGGGTGGAGTCCATCGTTTCCAGGATTTTTTCGTGGTGAATGGGAATGTCTTGGTGGTGAAAGAATTGACACAGGCTTCAGTGTTCAGTAACCACATACTCTTATTAGGGCTTGCCTCCTTCTTCAGTGTGGCACTAGAATGTTAAGATGATTTATCCATTTGGGCCCAAATGATTCAGTCTTGTCATTAAATTATTCTCTTTTCTAACTTTTTAAAGGACCCTCCAACCCACCACAGTGAAATCTATTTTGTATAAAGGTGTGTCTGTCTCTCTTCCTCTCCCCAAATATTTCAAAAGTTTTTAAAAGGAAAGAACACAACAATATGCTGCTTCTGAATAGTTTTGAGCTCATTATTCTGATTTTAAACTAGATATTTTCATTAGTAAGTTTATTCTGGCGGATGATGCTACAAATAATTTTACTGTCAACTTTGAGTAGGTACATAAAGGAATTTCTGAGAAATATCTCAGAAGTAAAAATGATTTACTTCCAGGCCTTCTCAGAGGAAGATGTAAAAAAGACTTTCTGAAATTTCTTTTCCCCAATATATTATTCTTTGTTTCATGTCTCCAAGATTGTTTTTCCTTTGTTCCTTGTGTTAACCTTGTTGCCCATTTACATGCGTAACAGGTAGTGGATTTTCTTTCCTCAGGGGCCACACTGTGAAGGCAGTATGTGAGTCCTTTCACCTGGCCAAAGATTCTGGTTTCAAAGTTGTGGCTCATATGATGCCTGATCTGCCAAATGTGGGACTAGAGAGAGACATTGAACAGTTTACAGTAAGTGTTACCTTAAACCAGGCTAATTTCAAATGCCTCTGCATGCTGCTTCTGCCTTCTCTGCTCTTTTTGGTTATTTAGTGTTGATTTTCCCCCATTACTAAAACAGTGCATTCTCATTATAGAATAGTAGAAACACAGAGAAAGAGGAGTCACTTAATAGCCCCAGCACCAAATAAAACCCTAACAGGACTTTGTTAGGCTTAGGCTTTTTAAATTGAAGTATTACCAGTTTTTGATATTTTAAATAAGTACAGGTAAACAATTTTATGCCTATAACTTTTTGTACTATTTAGGATTATTTCTTCAGGATAAATTCCCTAGGGTAGAAATACCAGGTAAAAGTGTAAATACTTTAAGAATCTCACCATATTACTTAGTTGCTTTTCAGAGAATTGTAACAATTAACACTAATTTCAGCAGGATTATCTCTTCCCCCAAGCAATTCTCTCCTGTTTGTTTATTTTTTAATATAGATACACATCTATATACCCACATAATATTTTTATGTTTGCTAATTTGATGGAGAAAAGGACAGTTTCAACTTGCATTTTATAATAGTAATTTTCATATTTGTATTTAATTATAATTCTTTCATCATTTTGGAATTGTGTATTTTTGTTCTCTAATTACTCTATTGGATATGAATATTTTTTATATTATTTGTATGAACGTCCAGGTAAGGCTGTCACGGATTTATTGTTTTTATATTTGTTAACAAACATTTTCCCTAACCTATCTTTGGCTCCTGTTGTCAAGTCTTGCTTGCTTGCTTGATGATTTATTCAGATGCTTCTAAGCTTAGAGCTACCTTTCTCTTCCAGAATTTTAATCATCAGTGAAAGAAAATATTGTTTCTTCTTGGCTTTCTGTTTGTTGAATTTTAATACCTACTCTGGAGTTTGGGTTTGTTTGTTTGTTTTACTCTATCACATTTTAACTTAATCCATGTTCGCTTTGTCTTGGGAAATTAGATTGGTCAAAACTTTTTTTCTTCAAATTCTCAGATAAGGAAAGTGTCTTAGGGATATCCTCTTAGGGAAAAGAACAAAAATATTTATCAAGTTATTTCATCCACAAAAATACTTTTTGCTCTGTTTATTAAAAATACAATTCACCAAGTTAATTATTTGTTCCTTTTAAAAAGTTTATTATTTTTAAGCCAGTGAATTACAACTGAAGTCCTATTTATAACACAGCATTAATTCACAGATGCCTCTCTTAACTGATGCCCTATATTGGCTGTGTAATAGATTTTGAGGGTCTGATATTTTCTCCCCAGTAGTTAACAACCAGGTACTCAGACTCTAAGCCTAAAAGGAAACACACTTTTCTGTAACACAACTTCTAGCTGCATCAGTGGTATAGCCATAATTCATAAATTTTAAGTGACCTTGGAAAAAATAAGGCATGTTTCAAATAGTAGCAAATAGGTAGCTGAGTCTCCCTATTGATTTTCCTTAGCATCTTCAAAATATAATAGTCTCTCTTATTCACGGTATGTATGTTCCAAGATCTCTATGGATAGGGCATCCATGGATAGTACTGAACCCTTTCTATACTATGTTTTTTCCATATGTACATATGTATGATAAAGTTTTATTTATAAATTAAGCTAAGTAAGAGATTAACACCAATAATAATAGAACAGATATAGCAATATGCTGTAATAAAAGTTGCATAGATGTGGTCATTCACTGCAGGGGATGGATCCCTTGCTGGAGTCTTCATACAGAATCAGTGCTTTCTAACAACATGTTCCTGTCAATCTGTTTATGTCTTCTACCCACAAATTTAGTGCCTTTTCCACTTTAGCTAAGCACTTACCACACACAGTGATCATAACATTTGCAGTATGAGGTGCAACAGCAAAACTAGCATGAATTTCTTTTTCCTTCTTCATAGTTTCAGTTAGAAGATTCATTCTTACTGTAGATCTTAGCAGCCGACTGCTGATTTGATAACTGAGATGGCTACTAAGTGACTAATGGGTGGGTAGCATATGCAGTGTGGATACACTGGACAAAAGGATGATTCACATCTGGGCAGGAGATACCACACTAAGAACAGCAAGCAGTTTAAAATTTACAAATTGTTTATTTCTGGAATTTTCCATTTAATATTTTTGGACCATTAATATTTCAAACTGCAGGTAACTGAAACCATGAAAAGCAGAATCACAGATAAGGAGGACTACTATAAAGAATAGTTCATAATATTGCAGAGACAGCCCTTCATGTAAACAGATTAATCTGCTTATTTGTAATCTTTTTAGAGAAATCCATAGGGAATATGAGCAGACCATATGCCTTTTCTAACTGCATCTCAGCAAATGAGTGACAAAATAGAGCTAAAATGAGAAATATGATTTCTCTTTTAAAGAAAAATTTTCTGCAAAATTAACTTATGTTACTTTACAATAAATAAATTCTACAAATCAGTCAGAAAGAACAGACAGCCAGTCAGAGAATGGACAAAAAAGAAAGTTGAACAATTAGTTCACAAATAGGATATTCAAATAGCCAATAAACCTTTTTTTTTTTAAGCACAATATTGTTTTTTAATCTTATAGTCCTTAGTCCTATAATGTATATTATTCCTTAATCCTATAATGAAATATTTTGAGAAATTCTCCATCCCGCATGTAGTGCAGTTTCAGAGTGGGATATCTTGGCATAGGTTTTTAAATTAATTGTGCTAGATATTGAAGGACCCTGTCAGTGGGGAAATTTCTTAGTATTGTGTTGGTCCTTTGGTGCCCTTGGGAAATTGGTTTAAGGAACCCCTCCAGATAACAAAATCCACAGATGTTCAAGTCTATTACATAAAATTACATGGTATTTGTAGATTACTTATAATACCTAATACAGTGTAAATGCTGTTCTTTTCCTTCTGAAGGAATTAATTATGGTTAGGTTTTTTTAAGTTTTATTTTCCTTTATGTGATGCCTCAGTTTTCCTCCAAGTTCCTTTTTTTCTTTTTGTTTTGGCCTGGCCTTCATGCTCTAGGTTTTTCTCCAAGTTTCTGGTGATCCCTAGCTAAGTCACACTTTAAAAGCGAGGGGCTGACAAACCAGATTGCAAGCTCTATGTAACTAACTGCTGGTATGCCTCACTGAAGGATGTCCATGTAATAAGCTCTCTTTTCTTCAGGGAATTCCCAAATGTCAGTGCTCTTATTTAAGGCTATTTGATTGATCTGGAGAGGAACTCTCCAACTTCCTGCTTGGGGAGGGTGGTATGTAGGTCACAGAAAACTGGCTATGGCATTCAGGAATGGGCCGGGGGTCTACCAGTCAGTGCTGGCTTTCATTTCATCTCCCTGTTGTCACCCTTGATCTTCACCCAGTTCTTTCTTTGCACCTGGAATCTCAGAGACCAGCAGCTCTCCATTTCTCCAGGGAACAAAAAGGCAGATGATTGCCTGCATATAGAAAGGGCTAAAGTATAAGGGGCAAATCCTTCCATGTACAGATTCTGATCCAGCGCTCTTTCATCCTGCCCAGTTCCTGTATGAGTCTACCTTCATTCCTCCATCACATAACATGTAAAACCAAGATAAGAAGAAATTGGCAATGCAAAGTCATGGAAAAGAAAGTGCCTGGTATCTCCTTGCTGCATGCCAGATAAAGAAAGAAGTCAGCCAGCTGGGATGATATAGTACAGGAAATGACTTTGTCAAAGTAGATGAATTAGATGTATTGCTCAGTGTCCAGATAACAAATGGACAGAGTGTATCCCAGGTTAGGGATAGTGCCAGTTGGCCTGAGGACAGAACAGTCATATCCAGGGACTGGTACACTTTTTCTGTGAAGGGCCATATAGTAAACATTTTAAGATTTTACAGGCCAGATGATCTCAGTCATAACTTTTTAAAAGTTTAAACAATGAAATATATTCCATTATTAAAAGAAGATGCAATCTAGAAGTAAAGGTAGCATCGAATAAATTGTCAGTATCCTAATGTAAAGAAAGCAGTAATATAGAATTAAATAGGATTTCTTTTTTAAGTGATGCAGTTTGTATTTGAAGATCTCTGAAGAACTGACATTCAAGCTAAGGCCTACAGATTAGCTAGATAAAGAAAAATTGGTGAACTTTCCAGGCAGAGAAAATTGCCTTTGCAAAGGCAGAAAGGCAAGATTGTGAGGATTGCATGAGATGAGATTACAGCAATAAATGGCTAGATTAATGAAGGTTTTGTAATCCAGCACATGCTTTGCTTTAGTGAGCCTATAAAATTAATGAGTTTCTATTCTGTCTGAATCCCCTCCCTTGAGAAAGGAAAGGCAGTCAAAGGGTAGGTATGTGAGAGCGGCTAGCCCAGGTTTAAAACTTAACCATGGTCCCTCTACATAAACAACGCAGAAGTAATTTTCTGTTCTCTATTCACAGGAGTTTTTTGAGAACCCTGCTTTTCGTTCTGATGGTTTGAAACTCTATCCAACCCTGGTAATTCGTGGAACTGGGCTTTATGAGCTATGGAAATCAGGAAGATATAAGAGTTATTCTCCTAGCGACCTGATCGAATTGGTAGCTCGGATCCTTGCCCTTGTGCCTCCATGGACTCGAGTGTACCGAGTGCAGAGGTAGTGTGTTCACTTCTGTGGCAGAAATAATCAGTAACTACTCTACCTTTACAATTTCTAATGAGAATAGTCTGATTTCATATTGAGGGGTTGAATTTGTTTAAGTTAAAAGTGGGACACCTGGAATACTGCCTGTAAACAGAGAGGGATGGAAGTGAAAGGATACATGTCCAAGCTACTTTGCAAATGTCATGTGTACTTATGTATTCTTCTCCCTTCATTCATGAGCCAGGAGATAGAGTTATGATGGTAAATGAGCATGTTTAATTCCAAGAGATTACCATCTAAAACAGGGTTTCCATCTTCAGGTCTGCTCCAGTCTAGGTACAGTAGTGCATGCAAGAGGTGGAAACATAGCCATGTGTCTGGTATCCCTGTCCTTGAGCCTCTAGAGAAAGAGAAAGAGTAGCAGCAACCATTATTTGTAGATAGTAATGTAAATATGGAGAAAGAGTGACATAATCTTGACAGCGTGAAGGAATTCATCTTAACTTTTTTTTTTTTTAATAGGAGAGAAAACTAAGCTCTCATTTTCAATCATGGGCCTTTTAAAAAAATTTTATTTACTGGAAATATAACATCGAAGAAAAATTTTAGAAGCCATAAAATTACCTATTTACTTATAATTTTAACAAAACCATTTTTGTCATTTAGGCACATTTCTACCACCCTGCCAAAAGCCATCTGGATTTCAGGATTACAAGTACAGTAGCCTCCCTTATCTGCAGGAATTAGTTCCAAGATCCCCCATTAGATTTCTGAAACCATGAATACTAAAGCCTATGTATGGCATGTTTTTTCTTACACATACATTCCTGTGATAAAGTTTAAAATTAGGCACAATAAGTGATTAACAACAACAATAATAGAGGAACAATAAACTATGATAAAATATGAATATGGCATTGTTAAGTAAATTGAAGGTTAATTGAACACAAGCTATGGGATGTGACAGCTGATCTGATAATGGAGATGGCTACTAAGTGAATAATGAGTGGGCAGCATATACATTTGTGGATACACCAGACAGAAGGATGATTCATGTCCTGGGTGGGATGGAAGGGTATGGCACCAGAGGCACATAATTTAACCTTTTTAATTGTTTATTTCTCAAATTTTCCATTTAATATTTTTGGACCAAGGTTGACTGTAGGTAACAAAATGCAGGTAGAGGGGAGCTGCTGTGCAAGACCAAAAGGAGAAAAGCAAGTGCGTGTTCATACACTGTACTGCTGCGACTAGTATCCACAGAGCATAAAAATTGCATTACTAATAATATAAAACAGTGACTACTGAAAACAAGGAGAATTACTAAAGGAAAATTACCAAGGATATAAAATAATGGAGTTGCTTAAAGATCGAAGGAAGTTTATACCATACTTCTACCACAACATTGATTTCTTAAATTTTTTAAATTATTGGTCTAACTTAAGGATCAAAGTTGCCAATGTAATAAGTTTTTTAAAATACACTTAAACATACTAAGGAGATAATGAATAGAAAATTCAGCACTCAAAATTGTTTGCATTTTGCTTTCTCTTTTTCATCTTTTCTGGAATAATGCAGTCCAAAAAACATTAGGAGGTGCTAAACAGTGAAGGCATTCAGCAGGGAGCTGCAGGATGAGGTGCTCTGATGGAGGAGACAGTGTGTGGTGTAGGCTGTTGCGACCCAAATATGATAAAATGGGCATTCTCTCAGAGGGCTGATCTGACACAGGACATCAGAGCTGAGTAGGGTAAGGGGTATGCCTCTGAGGGGGTTGATCTAATAAGTAGATAATAAGGATAATGTTTTATCAGTTGATAAAAATGTCATGATCAGAGACACAAAGGAACCTAACCTGATATTTCCTTCAGGAGCAATGTTCTGATATTCCTAATTCAGTGTTCATGGCAACTTTATAGAAGATAACTATCGCAAATAATGAGTATTAACTCTGTTGTTTCAAAGTACCTCTGTGGATGTGGACGATTATATTCTTTACTTTATATACTTACAGGTATTAATTTGCATTTTCCTAGTTACAGTAAGGATTAACATTTTTTCTATGTAACCAGTTATTTATGTTTTTTCTTATATCAGTTGAATTTGCCAGTCATGGATTTAGATCATATAGGACACAGTGCTTTTTATTGAGAGAGCTCAAAAAAAAAAAATCTTATAGCTTTATCTTTGAGGGGCTTTTTGAATTATCTTCCCTCTTCTGCACAAATAAGACTAGGGAACCAAAAGGCCATGTCCACTCTCACATAGTATATTAAACATTTAGTAACAATTTGGTAATTGTGTTCTGGTAAAATAGCCTCATATCTACAGATCTGTGCAAGAAAAACCTGGGTATTTATACAGTGTTAAGTGGCTGAGAAACCTTCTGATTTGGGAAAAGAGAATCACAGGGTTTTGATTCTGCATTGTTTCTTCCAGCTTCATTTTTTAAACTTTTAAAGCAATTCTGAGAACGTAGAAAATTGATACTTGTCTAATTCAGAAGCAGTTGGTTATATCTTGCTTTAAAGACCATTGGCAAAGGAGAAAAGCCTCCTTCCAGAGTATTTAACCCAGGCAATTTTAATAATTATAGTTTATTTTTAAGGTGTAGTAAAGGGGAATCATATGTACCTTTGTGTTCTGTGCGTTTAGAAAATCTGGCTATTGTACTTATGACAGTTTCTACCAATTACAGGCAATATATTTAGTATTGACTAGTGAACTTAAATGTGTACATGGAGAAGATACAGGTATCATAAGGGAGGAACAGGGGAAGGAAAGTAAGAGGGAAGATATTTCAAGTGAAAACAATGTTTTACATGTGCTTTTTAAAAATACTATATTTTACTAATAGATTGCTTGGTATTTTCAATTGGCCATTTCTGCCCACCTTACCCTCTTTATTTCCCTTAACTAAGTTACCCTTATTTTATGACAGTTGAGTTAAAGACATCTTACTGGTATTTTTATGAAGCAGCATCCTAAAAGATAACTCTGTATTGCAGGCGTGAAGGTTGCAGTCACTGATTAAATGTAAAATTCTGTCCAGAGACATGATAGAGCCACACTAATCTGCTGCTGTCCACAGGCTATTTGACAGCTGTCTGCCTGCCTTGATGTGATATTTAAATCACTGCAAAGCATTAGAAGAAGAATACCAATTTGCATCCAAAACTTGTTTCCGAAGCATTAGAAACCAGACCAAAAAGCTCTAGACGCCACTTTGAAAGGTTTTTGATGAGCACATCACAAATATTAACACCTCTAAGCTTGAAATGATACCTATTGAAATGGAAAAGTGAATATTCTCAAATGTCCTTACATTCAAAGTAAGAATGTGAAAGGAGATAGAAACAAATTGAGAAACCTAAAAATAATTTTAACTCCTACCTAATTGAATGTAGCAAGTTCAAATGGTCAGTAATCTCACTTGGGATTTGAACTTCTTGAAGACTGCAACCATGTCTTTTTATCTTTAGGTATTCCAGATTGTTAGCACACTACTTTGCACATAGATGTTCATCACATAGAGAATTATCTCCCTTGATTTTAGTGAAAAAGACTTTATCACTGAATGGAGACTGGCACATTTCTGTTTCTTAATAAGGAAAAACTCCCATCTGGTATATGCCAGAAATGTCATTGCCAAAGACCATTAAAGCTATGTTGCATTTTTGTAGTGACACATAAATTTAAAGACATTTATGAACTGTCAGCATCATTGTAAAGTCTTGTATTACTAAGTCTTCACTGACTTGTGCTTTTGTGGTAATCAGAGCCACCTTCAGGGACATGCAACCTCTCAAGATGCTCTGCTCTCACCATCTTGAGATTATTAATAATTTTTTAACAAGAGGCCCCCGTTGTCATTTCATACTGAGCCCCACAAAGCATTAGCTGGCTTTTCTAATAATTCTGCTTAACACCGTGGTAATTCCTTAGAGAGTTCCATTGAAAATTTTAATGTCTTTTAAAAGGACTGGTTAATTATTAAAATATTTGTAGAATTCATCTTCCTTTTCCTTCCCACCACCTCTTCCCATCAGCAGTGGAGTCAGTGCTGTGGAGGTGTTAACAGCAGCATGCCTGCCATCTGAAGAAATGGAGAGTACAGGTAGGGAGTGCAGAGGTGGCAGCTAGAGTAGTTGGAAGATTGGTTACATTGAACAAATAGGTGATTTAGCAGATAAGTGTACTAAACATAAGAGAGCCAGATTTCTCACTGCCTGAAGGGATTTACAAATATTGAAAGGTGGAAAGCTGAAAAGAATACTGAGGCACTGGATTAGAATTGTAATTATCAGCATAAACTCGTGGGCTTTTTAAGTTTATATAGAGAAATAGTAATAGATACATGTTTATTTGATTGTCATGTAATTAATACAGTATTTGATTGATTTTATGGCAACTACATAGCATCGTTTATGTGTATGTATATATGAATATGAATACATACACAAGTATGTTTATATGTACATACATTTCTTAGTTCTGTACACTGAGAGGGTCTAGAGGAAATGACACCTCAGTAGTAATGAGCACAGCAAGTGCCCAGACCTCAGTTTCTCAGTAACACCCTTCGCTAAAAGGAATCAGGGCTGCTTGAAAAAAAATGGCCAATTGCAGGACTGGGACAGTAAACATACAAGATAAACTTAAAACAGCTGTTTTCCAGAAAATAAGGAAATATTCAAAGAATGATGGGGACATGTCACAAGGACCCAGAAGTCAACTGAATTCATATCCATAGGCCAAGTATAATTTAAGCAACAAAATAATATGTTAATATCAGATTACAACATTGACTAAAATAGAAATCCATGAGTTCCTAAATAGAGAAGGGAAAATGCTTCCTTTTGATAATGGGCTCAACTAATAAACCCGGATGGGGTGATGAATATAATCACCATTTAACACCTGTAGGGCAGGTGATATAGACAGGAATCACTGGTGGATACTAGACTGGTAGTTGGAGGAGGGTTGATGAAAGAGAATTAGGATATCAGGAGAATACTGTGTATTTGTTTCAGCTCATACTGTAAATGGTGTCCTTTTCACAGTCTGTTTAATAACACATTCTTTACATTTTTGTGCTTTTTGTTGATTTTGCTGTTTAAAAGCATAGTGGTGGTGTGCTGTCTCTCCAGTGTTCCTACGCACAAGATGGTTGTGATGCACCTTATAAAGAAAATACATGGGTAGATAAGTTTCATTAAGGCATAAATTTTAGTGCTCTTGGCCAAAAGTGCAATATTAATGAATTAATTATATGTTAAAGTGTCTTTAAACAGAAACACAAACACTGTTATATGTTGGTCAGTTGAAAAAATGCAACTAAATGCTCATAGAAACCTAACCCTGCATTTTCTGTAGGGTCAGTGCTTCAGTATTTGCTAATTCATTGTTCACAGCTTCTTTATAGAGCATACTTGCCACTAATAACAAGAGTCGAATGTATGTGTCATATAATGGTACTAACACAGTGATTGCCATTAATTTTATCAGTTTATGTAGCTATGTTTTACATTTTAGCTTTAAGTTGTAAAAGTTCATATATTTGTGAGTTATTCATAAAATTTTTAAGAGTAAAAATGGCATTTAGAAAACTTTAACTTCGGCTATGTCACTCTTAAAATTCCCTGGTGTTTCATCTCAAAGAATTTTGGCTTATCATTGCTTTATAATATCTTTATGGAAGTACCGGCTTCCAGAGCCTGTGGTTCTAGTTATTAGAATCAATAGATGAAGTAGCTAATTGTATTTACTTAATATTTGGAGGGATAAGTAAAAAGAGAAGGAAAAGACTCAAGCAAATATGAGAAGAAAAGATAATTGGTGTATTCTTTCTCTTTCTTCTAATCAACCAAATATTAGACAAAACAAATTAGGGACTTATCTTTGAATAGAAAGCAGATGTGCTGAGCATGTTCTTCAGATTTTTTTTTAACTGTTTAGATACTGATTTTTGTCTAAATGAGGGTGTTCAGGGCTGCCTAAATGAAACTTATAATTTTAATTTTTGGTTGAAGACCCCTTGATGCCTGGCACTTTACACTATATTAATGCCAGGAAATAAATTTTATCTCCTCTGATCGTTAGGCAAGCTGTTATTCCTCTAATGCAGAGTCACTACCAATTTAGATTTTGGGGAAAAGGAGGAAAAATATATTCTTTGTTGTTGGCTAAGCCAGGCCTTTGGTTACTTGTCATTCAGCAGCTGTAAACAAATTGGATTTTGCATTTTTTAAATGTTTTTTTAGTGTAAATGTCACTAGCCAAAAATCATTACTAATGGTTATTTAGTAATTAAATAACCAAATTAAAACAAATAGACATTTGTTTTGCCCTTTTGTAATCTTATAAAGTGATTTTCATCAGGTGTTTCTCACAGAAACCCTGACTGGTAGATGAAAATCATAATTTCATAGATGGGATAACTGAGGAATAGAGAAGCTCTGAACCTTACTTTTTAGAATATTCAGCCTCTCCTTGTCTGCATTTTAGGGTTTTTTTTTTTGTTTGTTTTTCTTTTTCCCCTTTTTAAATATTCCTACTCTACTGCTATAGAGAATGATTTCTATTTTGCAACAGCTGATATTTTTCTCCTACAGAGATATTCCAATGCCTTTAGTCAGCTCAGGAGTGGAGCATGGTAATTTGAGAGAGCTGGCATTTGCAAGAATGAAAGACCTTGGAATACAGGTAAGAGTCTTAACTATAACTGTTGAAATCAAACTTATCTGAAACAAAAAAATGTTGATATTGTCACACTTAAACTTAGGAGTTTTGTCAAAAAGCTTTCATATATTGAAAGCATTCTTACTGTATAACATGTTAAAGTTGAAGCTAGTAGTTGCAAAAGCTGCATCCCATCCATTCCATCCCTTACACTCCTCTGCTTTCTTCCAAAAGAATGTAGATCTGTTGATGTAATTGTTGGTATGCATTTTCAACCTGGGCTCTGCCTTCTGAGATTCTGATTCACTAGGTCTGGGATGGAGCTGTGGGATGTTCTCAGGCACAATACAAATAGGGACAACACTTTGAAAGCCGTCATTGGAGGACTACATACTGTGTTTGTGGACTTAACCCAAGACATTTTATTCTTAGCCAAATTATTTATGGAGAAAATATTTCAGAAAATTGTCCAAAGGAGTTTGTGAACATTATTGGTTTATTCTACCCATTTCCCAAAAACGAACTTCCAAATTCTAAAAAAAAAAAAAAAATCAGCTAATGTATTTATAGTAATTAATAGCACCAAACAAGATTGCCTGCTCTGTTCCCCAGTCTCCAGGTGTCCTTGATCTCCATCTCCTCTCTCCTCTGAGAGTACCACCACTGAGTGACTGACCTGGCCTGGTTATCCTGATAACCCACCATCCGCTATCATCTTTAACCCTGCACTACTCACAAACCTTGATAGTCTCTCAGTAAACTGCGGCTGAGTCTTAAAGACTGGAATTCCATCATAGCCAAGACATCATTCACATAGGCAGTGTCTTTACCAGAAAATAAGCACACACACCAACCTCTGCCTTTTAAAAAGCATTCGCCCACCAAAAAAGTATGCAAGAGTGCATTTAAAACATGTCACTATAGTACATTCACATGCAAGCTACTATTTAGAACTGCTAGAGTTAAAAGACAACGCATAAATGTGATAAGACTTATTATAGAGGCTTGTGATCTTACTTTGCTATACAATTTTTATTTGAGTTTATGGAATCCACATCAGCAAAGTGTTATTATCTTGGACTGGTTCCTGGAACATGGAAATATCTTTATTTTTATAGAACTGAATAATGAGTTCTTATTTTTCCCATGGAATTCTGTACATGATGACAGTCCTTCATAAATATAATGGTAGTACAGCTTACATGACATCGTTAAATTTCTTTGGTTGATCTTTTCTCACTGGTGGAAACGTTAGAATCCTGAAAATAATTTTTACAGTTTGTTCTATAGGGAAAAATATACCATAGGACATATAATGGAATACCATAAAGATTTTGTAATTATAAACGTCAGCCTGTGTAGCATACAGAGAGCAGTATCACTCTCTGGGAAAGTTACAATGCACAGTAGCAGATTAAATCTTTAAAGGAATTATGCAGAAGTGATACACATTTTTTTCCTTTATACCAGTATTTCCTGAATATATTACCATGGGATTCATTACCCATGTATCATCAATTAATATCCTAGGAAATCACTACCTAACAGAACATTATGAAGTCCGTTTCCTCAAACTAAACCAAACTTCACAATCATTACAGTTTTAGTGATAAATATCCTTTTTATGGAAACTACTAATTCCCATAATATCCATTTGCTATTTAAAAAAAATAAAACTCCCCGAGTTTTACCTAGAAGCTTTAATGTCCAGCCAGTGAGCACATTTCTCAGGGTCTCTTGCAGCATTTTATGGCCACATGACTAAATTTAGGCCACATGCCTGGGGCTGGGCCAATGGCATTTATAAAAAGTAGTATTTATTTTTAAAAAGCCTATGTAGCATTCACATTGGGTTGTGGAAGCAGTGAGAGTTGCATCACATACGCTTGGCCATGCAGACTAGGGATTGCATCCATATCATCTGCAGGCAGTTCTGTGTCTTCCATGGAACCTTACAGAGCCATTTGTGACTGTGGTTCAGATTGTATAATAAATGGGTCAAGGCCCCTTTTTTCTTTCTTTCGTTCTTTCCTCCCCTCCTCCCTCCCATCCTTTTTCCACGGTGCTGTTCTCTGCAAAAAAAAAAAAAAAAAAAAAAAAAAAAAAAAAAAAAAAAAAAAAAAAACCTCAGCGTCCCTCTGACATTTCTAAAGTGATACAAATATAATGATGCTAAAAATACCAATGCTATAAAATGGTGAAGGTTCTTAAAAATTAGGAATTTTCTTTTTACTCTTGCATGTATATAGTTTTGGATTGCACTTTCAGATACAGATATATCAGTCAGATCCCCTGGGTAAAACTGTTTGTTATAGATTTTAGGACATAAGTTCATTTCTTCCAATATTATATATTGATCTCCTTTGAATTCTAAACTTATTTTAAAAGCATACATTTCTTTAAAAGCATACATAACTTCATACATTTCCATTCCATTTTCCTTATCTTCAGATTTATTAAAGATGGCTTCATTTTTAAGTGCAGGTTTTTTGTTTTTTTATCTCAATGTAAATTATGTCCAAATTTAATTTTCAGCCCAGAGTGTGGTGGTATAATTGCTCCCCTCTCCCACTTTTTTTTTGTCAGTGTCGAGATATAAGAACCAGAGAGGTTGGAATTCAAGAAATTCATCACAAAGTACGGCCATACCAGGTTAGTTTCTTCATTTTAGAGAGAGAGTGGATCCTGCTCGTAAATCTTTCTTGTCAAGCTTGTACCCACACCCTCTTACCGGTGGAACTGATACCCACATGTTAATGAGTAAACCAATAGCAAAGAGTCATCGTGGATCAGATAAAATATCAAGCCAGGAAAACCCAGTATGAGGGTGGCTGGACTCTAGAAGAGCCATGTTAGGAACACCAAGTCTGGACTTGAGATCAGCATCGTTCAGTAGGACTTTGTGCGGTGTTGGAAATGTTCTGTAATCTGTGCCGTCCAGTGTGGTGTAAGCCGCCAGTCACACATCACTATTAAGCAGTTGAAAGGTGGTTAGTGCAACTGAGGAACTGAGTTTTTAATTTTAATTAATTCAGATGTAAATAGTCACATGTCACTAGTGGCTACTTTCAGGTAGATCTGCTTTTCTCTTTGTGTACAACTGTTAAATTATTGGCCATTAGTGGTAATCAAATGATCGGCTCTTATCAACAGATAGGGACTCATGAAATTTAAGCTTAATGCCTGAAGGCATTCATTGTTAGTGATGAATTAACTTCTCTTCGATATATCTTTAATGTCTAGCTGTGTGCACAATTTTCTGTGTGATTTAGCCCTTTTCTGGAACCCTATTTGAGAAAGGCTAGAATAGATGCAATCTGCATTGATATTTCTGTCCTCGAAATGAATTGTTTGACATTTTTCACATTTGGAAACTTTTTAGGGAAAAAGTAGACTTAAGCACAGTTAATTTTGCAAAATTCTTGTGCAGTCCAGTTATTCAGCAAACAGTTAAGAAGGAAGATAAGTATTAGTCTGAATTCTCCAACTCATTATGAGTATAGTCTATCCATTTTCAGAGTATATCTGTGCGTGACCATGCCCACGTATAGGCTTGGCTTTTCTGTGGTACACAAATTGTTATAAATTGCTTATATTAATGCAAAGTATAAAGGCCACTTGAACAATGAGTCGAAGAATCAAAAGCCTATATAGATTTCTACCACAAAAGCCTCCCCCAAAGCCACTCTCCAGAGATTGGATTTTCTTTAAAGTTTTGATCTCATAACTAGGCATAATATTATAAAGGCCTCATGGGATGCCATCAAGGAACAAGTGACCTGTGAGAGATTTTTTTCCCAAAAAGTAGTGGAGGAAGTAAGGACCAGAAAATGAAACCATTGAGGATCTGACAGTTCTGGGGCTCAGGGGTGCTCCCAAGAGCCACACATGTGACATAGTGTATAATTTTACCTTAGAGACTCTTCATGGAGCATCAAAGACATAAAGGCATAGGAGCATTGACTGAGCATTAATCTTGTAAGAATCTCAAGGTTAATGAAATTCACATATTTATGAAACTGTAAAATTGTTTTCCTTTTATAATAGTTCCTGACAAGGCACAAACTCATATTGATGATATTCGAGAGTAAGACAAGTAAAAAGAAACACAATCCACGATTATTATGATTATTCATTCTTTATCCCTAATTGTGGATATTAGCCTAAATAAATACATATAATTATAAAAATGAACTTTGTTTTCTAATTTTTAAAAAGCTATGTTTTTTAATTAAACAGATTGAATTGGTAAGGAGAGATTATGTTGCAAATGGTGGCTGGGAAACATTCTTATCATACGAAGACCCAGATCAAGACATTTTGATTGGCCTCCTGCGATTACGAAAGTGTTCAGAGGAAACCTTCCGTTTCGAATTGGTTGGAGGTGTCTCCATCGTCCGCGAGCTGCACGTGTATGGAAGTGTCGTCCCTGTGAGCAGTCGGGATCCTACTAAATTTCAGCATCAGGTATCCTGTATTCTGTTTCTATTTGACTATAATTAAGAAATTGCCCAAAAGAGGGAAAGAGAAAAGGAATGGGGGAGGAAGGAGGCAGTGGAAGGGACAGCGAAAGAAGGGGAAAGGGAAGTATAGAAACAGAGGAACCAATATTTTAGTTGCTCAGAGATGGCTTCTCTCCATATTGTCCCCTTTGGGTGTGAGCTGGGAGGAGGAAGAGACAAATTGAGACTCAGTCAAGTGGATATAATATTAGATTGAATCATATGAAATGCTATTTTTGAAAGTTAGAAATGGTTTAATACCAGCAATTTCGAATGATTCAACTATTATGGAATCAAAGGAGATAATGTGAGAGCACTTATGAAATAATTAAAGCACTACATAAATGCAAGCGATATGGCATATAGTGGAACACTATTCCACTCCCCCCAGACAACCTAAATAAGTAAATAAATAACTCTTAAATTTCAGGGAAATGGCTTAAAGCCACTAATGGTGGATGTAGCATAGACTCCCAAACTGGTGAATTACAAATATTGCCTGGTTTCAAAGCTTTTTAGAAATTGAAAGGATGACAGCTATTTCATATAAAATTAGATGCCCCAGACTTCATCACCTTGGAGATTGCCTAGAACTTGTTTAAAAAGAGGCAAAAGTTGAGAGGCAGTTACACTCTTGCTGTGAGTAGATTACATCATCCGCAAAATACCTTTTGGTTTTTGTTGCAAAGTTATTCTTTTTTTTTTTTTACTGGTCTGCTAGTCTGCTGTAGTGCACTTTTGATATAACTGAATGGTTTCTCTTTCCTTACTCCCATAAATGGTTTTTTATCACTGTTATTTTAACAACTAATTAAATATTAGCCTTCTTGTTTTATATACCCCTCTTAAAGACTTCTTAACTCTGTCTCCATTGTCCCTTGTAGGGATTTGGCATGCTGCTGATGGAGGAAGCAGAAAGAATAGCTAGAGAAGAACATGGATCTGGGAAAATAGCTGTTATATCAGGTAAGTGGAGGAAGGCAAAGTTCATGATTTATTCACATATTTAACTTGATACTACACTTAAAACTTCCTCAGGCTCTCTTACCCCTATTTATATTCCAAACTGGACAGAACCAAGTAGTTAAGACTTGAGCTCAAACACAAAGAAAATTCCTATTAGCAATGTGGTGGAATAGAGCTTTCAGAAGCACTCCATTGGAGTGGCAAGGCCTGTATCCTGTCTCCTCACCATCTGTCTCAAGAGTCATCAGTCTGTTACACTAGTCGTCACTGTCACACTAGTCATCATGGTCAACTATTCTCTTATGCATTATGCCCAGTTACTTTGGGAAAATGAAGTTTGATGATATGGATCTAAGAAAAATGTAAACCAATGTGGAGATTATCAAAATTTAGAAAATTAAAATAGAATATCAGTTGTCTTTACAGGATGTTTACAGGAAGTTTCTTGTTCTTTAGATATTGTTCTCAATGGCTTTGCTCCTGGGGACCAGCTTTCCCTGGTTAGAAGTTTCCCATACCTTATCTAGGACATCAGATAATTGGAGATGCAAGCATGGAAAGAACATTCTGGTACACGTGGAAGGAGCAATAATGTATACACCCTTTTAGTTCTCCTTAGAATTGTATCCTTACAAAATTTGCTAATTCCAAAAGAACCTAACATGGTGAAAGCCAGGATCAAAATTTAGGTTATTTTTTTCCAGCATTTGTTTTCTCACTAGACTGCTGCATTCTTAAAGACAAGTTGTTCTTCTAAGAACATAATCTTTTTTGAAGTTGAAAGTTGAAATTATATATTTTTTAAAAAAGTTGTTGCCAATCATATATCAATGCCCTTGGCCAGGTTTTATTGATTATAATTATGAAAATGTAATGACCCAGGCTCAGTTAATCATTTGATCTGACTCTGGTTTTGGGCATTATTTACACAGATTAATAAAGCATTTCTTAACATGGCCAGCTTTATAATTTTTCCTGTTATTTTTAATCCTACTAAAGAAGAAGGAACTAAATGAGGCTTACCTGTTAGTAGTGATACGTATAATAAAAAAATGTTTACCTCTCAGTTATTTAACCTCTGGTCTGCATGCATCTGTGGAGGGTTGAGATCACCTGGAATTTCAGTAGCCTCTTTTGCTAGAGCATGTCAGTGTTCTCAGTACAGTACTTCTCAAGCTTTAATGTGCTTGTGTATCACCTGGGGATCTTGTTAAAATGCAGATTCTGACTCATTAGGCCTGGGCTGGGGGCCTGAGAGCCAGCATTTCTAACCAGCTCACAGCAGTACCTACGCTGATTATCTTCAGGCTGCGCTTTGAGTAGCAGGGCTTTAGTATTCTCTTCTAAATGTAGTATTCTCTTCCATTAAAGTAAGGATACTCTGTGACCCTGGCAGTGCCTGTACTCTCAAAGTCTGATGTACAGTTACGTGATTTTCTGGTATCTCTGGGAACCTAATCAGTCTTAGAATGGAGAGCACTGGTTTTCTATCATTTCTCCACATTATTTCATTTGCCTTCATGATCTCTCTCTCTCTCTCTTTTTGAAATTACATGTAGAGAGGGCCCCTGACTTACCTGAGGTCACATTTCAATTGCCCATAAGAGCCTCAGTTTCTGCTTTTCATGAGCAGGGTGTCTTTCTAAGTAGAAATCAGCATCCATACTCGTTCTAGCTTTTTATCATAATCTAAATAATAGCTCAATTTCAGATCATCTGCTTGTAGAATTTTTTAAATAACAAGAAGAGACTTGTTAAAAATAACATGGAAGAGCCTTTCTCCTTATCAGCTCCTACAAATAGACTACTAGATTTCTGTATAGCGGGTTTCTTTTGGTCATGGGGTTTCTATAGGAACATCCCTGGAAGGCCGCCTTGGAACTAAAGTGAGTTTTGTGGGAGGAAGGAAACATTACTTCCTGTCACTCTGGTCAATAAGCACAATATCGCTTTCTATCAGGAAGCCACATAGGGCTTTGACTTTCCATTTGACTCAAGATCTGATTATTCACATGAAAAAGCTACTACTTGAGATTCCATTATTCATAACTTTAAGGAGAGCAGATTTAAAGTTTATTTTTTAAACACTTTTTTTTTGTTTTCCCCTTCTATATTTGTTCATTTTGATTCTGGTCTTTTGATTTCAGTGCAATGATTGTGTGTGTGTGTGTGTGTGTGCGTGTGCGTGTGCGTGTGCGCGCGCACGCGCGCGCGCACAAGAGATACAGATTTCGTTTTTGTAAGAAGTTAGTTATTTTCCATAAGTTGGTCTTTAGAATGAAAATCTTTGTGAAAGTACCAGTGTTTGTGTGCTTCATGTCTTCACAATACTTGATTAAATGTGGCATTTGGGAGAGGGATGTGGTTCAAAGTCTATTTCTGTATTATCAGTAACTCTTCTTGAGATATGGAATAATATTAGTTGATCTTCATGGAACTTTATTTCCTTACTAAAAACAAGTATGGACTATGTTATCTTTTACAATTTTTACATCTAGAATTCTGCCCCTTAGTATCTTAATTTTAGTTCTCAACATGACCAGTTGTTCTACTGATTACATTTTATGTAGATTCTTTTCTGAAGTCATATTAGGAACCCCATTAATTTCATCAGTAGCTGATCTCATTCTCATTTTAGATTGGGTGCTTGACAATAAAAATGATGATAAAGTTTACTGTAGGTAGCTGAATCCTCTTAGTGATTTGTGGACACTTGTTAACTTCAATCATTGCTGATGGTACTTTGTGACCTAACTGTCCTACGGTTTTTTCTGACCTCGTCCTCAGTTTGTAAATCCATTCTTGTTCTGCTTTGTAGGCTTTTGTAAAACTCGTATACAGTGGTAGCCTAGATATTTTGTCCTGGCATAACCAGTATTTTGGGTAAGGAAGAAACAAATCATTTATCATTCTAGTCACTGTAAATGCATTTATGTAGAATTTTTTTAAATTACATTCTGATTCATTATGACTTCATCTTGCCAGC
Source organism: Macroglossus sobrinus (assembly GCA_004027375.1). Classification (NCBI taxonomy): domain Eukaryota; kingdom Metazoa; phylum Chordata; class Mammalia; order Chiroptera; family Pteropodidae; genus Macroglossus; species Macroglossus sobrinus. Next base: position 906,742 of record PVKZ01000269.1, on the reverse strand, counting down.
AGATTTTCTGTTACTACTTGAATTTATTTATATTCCTTGATTCTCCCTCTCGTCAATATTAACTACACAGTAGATTTGATTTGAATCACAAGTCAGAAAAATTCCATGCATTGTTTTTCCCTGTTAAAAACCACTGGTTTTAATCTATATTACCTCAATATATTTTGTTTATAGAAGATACGTATATTTTATCACTGATTTATCTTTTTTAAAAGATAAACTGTATAGCTACATGAGAAAATTGAAAATTTGTTTATCAGAATTGAATGAAGCACTCTCTTAAGAGACTTAACATTTATTCATTGTATTTTTTTAACTATATAATTCTTAGTAAACTGACTGTTTTAAAGTTAACCATCAACTCTAAACATGAAAATTAAAGCAAAAATAAAATGTTTAGCTTCATCATCATCAAAATCTCTAAGTATATTAAGTATCTCCTACCAGGGCTGAGAGGGCAGTTGGAAGAAATACGAGATGCCACCCCCGCCTTTGAGACACATTCACATTGGGCTGGACAGCTAACTCAGCCCTCGCCCTGCAGGTTGTCCCAAACTGCAGAGGAAGATTAGTTTACTCCCTACTTAGACAGTTTTGCAACTCAACATTAGTTGCTTCAGAGTAAGAAAATAATCTTTTCCTATGTGTAAAATGAGTTAAATAGGTAGTATAAGAACAACCAGTTTATAAAATAATGTATTTTATAATAATTACAGGAAATAACAGTTGATAGCTGCTAAATGTCTAGGCAATTAATGAGTCCCCATTAAGTCCAAGTGCTTCAGTATCTCTCACCAGCTTACTCATGTAGCATCTGTCAACACATTATCTGTTAAAGATTAACAAATCATATCAACTTAAAAGCCATGGTGTTTACTTGGATGATCAGCATTCTTTCCTTTAAAAATGTTAAGATGAAGCAGTTTTTTCTCTTATGATGTAAAGTGCAAGAAATTATACAGTAGAACCTAACCACATTTGAAATGCCACCCCTAATAATCACCATGGAAACAGAAGATCTCTGATGTCACACTGCTTATACCATTTCCAAAAAGCCAAATATAACTGTCGATAGCCACTATTTAAAAAACCACTCAGTACCATCGGCAAGATGATTTTTTTTTTCTTTTGGCAGTTTTGGCTAGGTATCAGATCCAATCGTGTTACTGTTTCTGTTTGCAAAGCTAATTGCTATGCATCAAGATGAACAGCTATTCCCCAAGCTCCCCCTCCAACCTTCGTCATAAGCAGTATTCTATTTGTGTTCTTTCAAGTAGAAAATTAATATGGCCATTGGCCAAAAATTGTACGAGGTTGATATCACACAGTGATGGTGAGAAATGAGGAAAATGTCTGAATGGTTGATGACAGAGATCACTGAAGTCAGAGACTAATAGCCATTTTGTTTAAACCTATTAGAAAGGCAAAGAAAAGGGGAGAAAAGAAGGGTTTAAATATAGGGCGAGTAACTGAGTCGCTATGGAAATGAGATCATTCTAAATCATGATGCTCAGAGTTGTAGGACTAAAGGCACATCTCCAGTTCCTACCAGTGAGAAAAATCAATGTGCCTGTGCCGTGTATGATCCAATGTGGCTTCCTAGGACTGAAATTAATGGTCTTGTACCCCAGAACTACTGATTAATGAAATAATATGTGGGCAGAAAATCACAGTTTTGTTTCATTAAACTACAAATGGCTGAGATTTACTTAATGGCCCCCAGAAACTTCACCTATATTCCTGGCTGCAACACATCTCTCTCCATTTGAGGTGAAGTCAGTTTTATTCTTTGCATTATAATCTAGTTGAAAAGAAGGGTACATTTGTAACTAGATCTGTCTGGTAATGGACACAGGAAGCCTGCCAAATGCAAACCAGTTTGTGCCACATGTGCATGTGTTAATATAGGACTTCTCAGAAAGGAAGGAAAAGGATTGCTTGCTCTTTTATATTTTCTATTTCATCCTTTTACATAAATTACTTTTTGATAAATTATTTCCTAACTAAATGCACATTGTTAGGGTTCTGTATATTCCTCTATTTCTTCAATTTGGTGTTCTAACTGATCGTACACCTTTATTTTTTTGGTGCATGTTCCAGTAGGATTTTGTTGTGGTGATGAATATCTTTTTAAAGACAATAAATACAATATAAAATACTGCTTTTACAAGAACTTTATTAATTTCAGCATAAGCATAATAATCAGACCAGCAGTGATGACAGAATACTATGTTGCTATTTAACAAATTAGCTAAATGTTTGCTAATTGAAGTCTATATTTTAACTGGACACTGAAGGCATTATTGCATAGCTTCTCTCGGGACTCTATTCCCTGATTTTATATTTATACATTTGTACATGAATCAGGTACCAGTTTGTATACATTGCCTATCAAGTGCACTAGACCCATCCCTCAGTTGGTATCATATGACTATTAATTAATGCATGATTTTCAGATATTTCTGAATAGGCCACTAGCAAGTTTCCAGTATTTGGATATAGTGGACTACTGAATTTTTGGTGCAGTTTCCTAGGCAGAAGCTAGGGACACCAGCAGGTGTAGTATAGCTTATTGGCGTTTGAGGAACAGCAATTGGCAAGTGCCATTGCTCCTCCCAGGTCCATGCTGTTGAATTTTGTGTCTCGGGAACATGCATGTTAAAGTCTCAGGATAGCCTTGCTAATGTTGACACACATTTGTAGACTTTTTCTCCCCATTCTCGTTTCTCTTAGTTTATGGCTATTGGAAATGGTGATTGTACACTTTTGCTTGGGAAAACGAATAGGTTATATCATGAGGTTCCTAATAATATTGCTGAGAAGTCTGGAAGCTTTGATATCAATGACTCTTTTATTATAAAATTAGACACTTCACAGGCTTTTTTCTAAGGAAGGAAGCCTTATCCAAAGTGGTCTAGCCTCCACTACTCACCGTCTGCTGTCTGTCACAAAGTTTGTATAATTAGTACTGTTATTTTCTCTAAATATTGACAGTACTATAATTCATTTAAAATTTTTTTAATTCATTGAATTTGATAAAGCTTTTCTCTTATAAATTTAATAGAGGCAGGGATTTGGCAGATTCTTTGCCTTTGGGTGAGCAGATAACTAACTGATGCTGGAAATACAGCCTTTTAGTTAGGGCATTTTTAATTCCAACAGGACACACAGGGAATTTCTTATTCCTTAGTCAGCCTGGCTTAAACTGTTCTCTCTGACCAACAGCTCACATTTCCAAGACATTAACTGGTGGATTTAGGGTTTCAGATTGTGGCCATAGGAAAATGTTTCCTTATATGCCCCCATGGTCTATGTAAACATCCAGTTGTCCAGTTTATCCACAACTTATGAAGGAATCACTACTGTATGGTATACTGGTCTATAAGCCCTGGACCTGTACCCTATGGGGTCTGTACCTCTTACACTAAATCCTACTGCTTAATAGTGGTTTTGGTTATCTATTGTAGAACACACCATCTAAAAATTTAGTGGCTTAAAACAACAACGATGTTATTTGCTCAGTGATTCTGTGGGTCAGAAATTCAGCAAAGCATAGAGATGCTAGCTCATCTCTGTTGCATATGGTCTAGGGGCTTCGCTGGAGTGGCTTACATGGCTGGCCGTTGGCTGGAGTGGATGGTCTGGAGTCTTAGTTCTAGCTGGTCGCAGGGGCTGAGTAGGGATTGTCTGCACAAGTACCTTGGTTCTTCTTTACATGACTTGGGTTTCTCTTAGCATGAAGGCTAGGTTCTAAGAGGAAGGAGAGGAAGGCTTCAGCTTAGAAATCCCAGAACATTTTATATTCATAATCTGTTGCTGTGTAATAAATTACCACAAAACTTGGTGACTGAAAACAACAAGCAGTTATCTCATATTTTCTTTGTCAGTAATCTAGAAGTAACTTAGGTGGATGCCTCTGGCTCAAAGTATCTTGTAAAGCTACAGTTTAAGGTGTCAGCTGGAACTGTCATTTCAAGTTTCAGTTGGGGTGGAAGACTCTACCTGTGGTGTGTTTGGCAGGCTTCGGTACTTCACAGGTCCTTGGTCTTAGGGCTGAAGTTCCTCACCATGCCACAGGGGCTGCTCAGCACACGGCAGCTTGCTTCCCCCAGCACAGTGATCATAGAGACAGCCTTGCAGTGGAAGCCATAGTCATTATAACCTAGTCTCAGAAGACAGTCAAGGAGTCCAGCCCCCCTCGTGGGGAAGGGATTACACAGACCATTAATAGCAGTAGACAGTGAACTTTGGGGTCATCTTAGAGACTGCCTATCACAGTGTGACTTCTGCCCCATTCTGTTAAAGAAGTCATTGGGCCAGCCCAGATTTAAAGGCAATGGAAATACCTCTTCTTAGGATATGGTGGTGGGTGGTGGCTATCTGTGGATACTAAGTGATAGAATATGTTTTCATTAACTTGCAGTTAATAGGCATCCGGCCCCTTTCTATAAGAAACTTCATTTAACCTTCTCTCGGGGTAGACAGTCTTTGGACAAACCAGGATTCAGAGGTTCTTGTTCCAATCCTGTTATCAGATTTTCATGCCAATCATGGTTACTAGTTATTTTCTGAGAAACTACCTTTGGGATTACAATTAACATCTTAAATTTATAACAACCTAGTTTGAATAATGCCAGTTTAATTCTAATAATATACAAACATGCCATCTCTGTTTCTCTATTACATTGCTGCTGTCAGAGATTACATCTTTAGAAGTGATTTATATCACTTAGCATAATGCCTTCAAGGGCCATTCCAGTTGTCACAAATAGCAGGGTTTTCTTCTTTCTTATGGCTGAGTAATATTCTAATGTATATATACCACAGCTTCTTTATCTGATCATTCTTTGACAGACACTTCGGTTGTTTCTGTGTCTTGGCTATTGTGAATAATGCGGCAGTAAACGTGAGATTGCATATGTCTCCTCAATATCCTGTTTTCATTTCCTTTAGATATATACCCAAAAGTGTAATTGCTAGATCATATAGTAGTTCTGTTTTTAATTTTGGAAGAACCTCTTGCATAGTGGCTGAACCAAATTACATTCCCCTCAATAGTGCACAGGGGTTCCCTTTTCTCCACATCTTCACCAATGCTTGTCTCTTGTCGTTATGATAACAGCCATTCTAAAAGGTGTGAGGTGATATTTCACTGTGGTTTTGATTTGCATTTCTCTGATTAGTGATGTTGAGCACCTTTTCATGTACTTATTGGCCATTTGGATATCTTCTTTAGAAAAATGTCTCTTCAGTTCCTCTGCCCATTTTTTAATGTTTTTTTGTTGTTGTTGTTATTGAGTTGTATGAGTTCTTTATATATTTTGAATATTAACTCTTTAGTCAATATATGGTTTGCAAATATTTTCTCCCATCCTGTAGGTTGCCTTTCCATTTTGATTTTGACATTGTACAGAGCTTTCTAGTTAAATGTAGTTCTTCTGCTGGTCGATTTTTGCTTTTGTTCTTTGTGCTCCCTTAGTTCTTTGTCCATGTTTTTTCCTTAGCTCCGGAGCATACTTAAAAGAGTCGGTTTTGCCTAGTAATCCCAATGTCTAGACTTCCTTGGGTATAGTTTCTGTCAAATTCTTTTTTTCCGGTGAATGAGTCTCATTTCCCAGTTTTTCGTATGCTTTGCAATTTTTTTTTTTTTTGAGAACTGCATATTTGAGTATTATAAAAATCATATTCTCCCCTTCCTCAGGGATAGTCATCCGTTTGTAGAGTGACTTTTCTGAACTGTTTCTGCAGTCATCTTCTTTGTAGCATGTGGTCACTAAAGTTTCTGTTCCATTATCTCTTTAATCAGCCTGTGACCTGACAGGGATTTCCTTAAATGTCTGGATCTTTAAAAACGGATAAGGAGAGGAGGTAAATGTCTATTCAAATCTTACGATAGCCATCCTAGGGATAGCCATCCTAGGGAAAGCCGCATAGCGGGGAGTGGGAGGGAACAAAACAAAGGCAAGCATCTGCACTAGTCCCTCCAGGAACCTCAAAACCAAACAAAATGCACAGCCCTAAATTTTTGGAGAACACAGGCTTATTGCCCACCCTGGCTCCAACCAGCCACTCTAGGAATGTGGGTGGTAGATGGTTCACATCTGCTGCTCTCTCACCAAAGTTCAGTGGCCTCCCTTCATCAAGCATTCCTCTGCTTACTTTAAGTGTCTTTTCAGTTCTAGTGTCTCAAAAAGTTAGGGTTTTTGCTTTTTTTTTTCCCACAGCTTAGTGGTTGTTTCAGTGGAGGGACTGATCTCTGGAATTCCCCTACAGCACCATTTTCCGTCTTAAAGTCTATTTTTTAAAAGACTATAAATAGAAGGGATCTCTTTTCTTTCTAGTTTCTAAATGGCAGTCTTTAACTTCTACAGAGACACATAATGATTTGGGACAATAGCAAAGTAATGAGAATGACCCGTGACATAGCAAACATTTCACACTGGTGGGAACAGAGCCACTCTGTATTGAACTAGATGACCCTGGGCCCTCCTTTGTCAGACTCTGCGAGGGAGAAACCCTGAAAGAGCTGTAGGCTGACCCACCAGCATCACCCTACTGTGAGTTACCACAGTAGCTTCTGTTTAGATTCTCCATATGTGCGTTACAAGTTACCTTCTATTTTTTGTTCATTTTTACTTTGTTGTTGTCATGATATAACCATTTTGAAATGGATAGAGGACTCTTTAGGCTGCTGGGTAGCACACTGGATCTTACATGTCTCCTAAGATAGTTTCTGTCTTTTCCAAGGTGATGGAGAACAATGTACTAATCCGCTATAATGATTTGCACTAACTACTTTCAAGAGCTAAGATTACATGTGGGTAATCTTACAAGATTTTTAATAGAATAGGAAGAAAAAAATTTTTTTGAAACATTTAGGGTCATTAATTGGTTCACTTCAAGTGTTAGAGTAAAAACTTCCCCAACTCTTATATCAGTGTACATTGTTGAAAAGTGAAATATCGTCATCATACTAAGAGATCAGTGAAATATAGTCTCATTTCAACAGTAAATGAATGAAACTAATGAATACACTTGCCTTGAATTAATGCTGCTAGGAATATACCAAGCACTCAATAAATAGTTGATTACTTGAACCCAAAAGATAATTAAAACAATTTCTTTAATTTTTTATTTTACCGATTTTTTTTATTATTAAATGATCATGAATCATCATCTCAGTCTTTTGCATCTAATCAGAAAAATCAGATTTAAGTTTCAAAGGATAGAATTAGCATATTTCCTGTCTCTTTTCAAGTTCGGCCTTAGGAATGTGACGTGGGCTCAGTTTTAATGCAGTGCAGCACAGAACCAGCGATGGAGGACAGCTCGTGCCCTGACAAAGGCAGCGTCGAAGAGCAGGGTACGCCTCCGGATCTCAGTCATTTTCCTGGATGACATGAAAATATTTAAATGATTAGGCCAGAATTTTTCTTTCCTTGAAGAATTGTAGGAGATAAATCTTTTAATTTCCACGCCCCTGGTACATACTCAGTAAATACTTGATCAGTTAAATTTCCTTCATTATTTCTTCTATTAAATCACAAATGTTTTTTTTTTTAGTCCAGTTAGAATCACTAAATCCAGTTTTCTTTTTTGATTTTCCATATGCATGAATAATTATTTTCTCACACGAGCATTCCCATAGTTGAAATTACTTAAATCCTCTATTTTTAAAAGTTGATAGTAAACTGTAACAAATAGGAAAGTTCATTAAGTAGTAAACAAGGTCGGGAACATAACCACACCCAAAAAGTGCCTCCTGTTGACCCTTCCCAATCATCGTCTCTCCGCTCCTTCCCTTCTTTCTTTCCCCCCAGGAGCGTAATTTTGGGGGGTATTTTCTTCTATGTTTGTCTTTATATTCCACTACCTAATTATGAATCTCTTAACTCTAAAGTTTAGTTTTGTTTTTAATTATAAGTAAGTGGGATCATTTCGGTGTATTTTTGTTGTTCCGGCTATTCTTATGCAACATTTTTTGTAAGATTGAGTCACATTGTATGTGGCTGTGCTCATTTATTGATATGTAGAATCCTATTATGCAGATATCTCACGATTTATCTGTTTTATTCTTGCTGGATATTTTGGTAGTTTCCAGTTTGGCTTATGAATATCCTTATATATGTATCTTGGGGCTCATAAACACACATTTCTGTGGAATATATACCTAGGACTGGCATTGCTGGATTAGAGAGAGTCTACAAAATGGTTTTCTAAAGTGCTAATTTTACTCCTATCCCACCAGGAATGTATGAGTTTCAGTTGTTCAATATGATGAGTACGTAATGGTATTCCTTTATAGTTTTAATGTACATTTCTTGATGACTAATGAAGTTGACTGCCTTTTCATGTTTACTGGCCATTTAGATATCCTCTTTTCTGAAGCTTCTGTGTATGGAATATATTTTCAAAAAGCCCCAGGACATTGTTGTTATTGTTATATACAGTCAATATTTATTTAGATTTACTTAGTATGTTAATCACTTTCTTTGCTCTTGAATCCTTACAGCATCTCTAAGGTAGTTTATTCATTTTCATTGACATACAGGGTTCTGTGATATGGCTATATCACAATTTATCTGTTTTGCAAGTATTTTCTTATGCTTAAAGAATTTTAGTAATATGCTGGTAGGAAATTATTTCAGTATTGTTTGTATGTGATGTCCTTATTTTGTTCCATTCTTGAAGGAGGTTTTCACTAAATGTAGAGTTCTGAGTGTACATTTATTTTCTTTTGACACCTTCTTTCTATAAGCTTAAATACTCCTGACTTGTCTGACCTTGTTCTAGGATGTAGTTCATCTTTGTCACCGACTCTATATCTTTATTTTAAAAAGGATTTAAGTTGTTATTGAAAAGTATCCCCTTCCCAGTAGTTCTCACATTCCTAAGCCATATCTGTTTACTAAGATTTTTATTGCCCTCCCCCTGTGTTATCAGAGCTGTTTCTTACCTAATCTTGTTAGTGAAATGGAAATAAGGCCATCGTGTTTGTTTCTTCCAGTGATTTATCAAAACAAAGGACACTGAAAAATTAGGCACATATATAAGAGGGAAGGTGATCAAAACAAGTCATATGTCCTTTCTGAATGTAAAAGGGGTGTGCTGTTACAGAGCGGACTTGACTTTTAGGGTCAGGGTGAGGGAAACAGGGTTGGGCATTGCCCACAACCCAGGTACCGCACTTCCTTAGAAATACTGTGAGCCATGGTATCAAGCAAGCTGAGTCTGAATTACAGTTCTACTTCCTCACTGTGTGACCTTGAGTTATAACCCTTTCTGAAATTCACATTCCTCATAATTCCAGCCTTATTAGGTTTTAAGTTGGTGCAGCATCTAGCATGCAATACCTGCCACTTATTTAAGACTCAAAGTATCTTCTTCCTCTAGCTTTATACTATAAAGCATAAACAGCTATGAAGTTGTTGCTGCTTTTGTTTGTCTTGAGATGGAATTGGTCAAAATCACAAGCAAGGTTGAGTTTAGGCTCATGTCCTACTCCTGACTGACTTTATCTTTTAAAGGGAAAATGTTGGATTTATACCTTTAGAAAGAAAAAGGCGGTAGTAACGTGAAGCAGCAGAGTTGCTTTGCAGCCAACTCTGATACCACGATGACTAGTTTACTCCTTTTGCCTGCTTCTCCCCCTGTGTTTTCTAATCACTAGAATTTAAACAGCTAGATTTGGTCCATTTTCATCTTTGATCAATCTTCTTAAGGTTTTGTGATTTCCACCAGCACCCCAGCCCACTCTTTTATGAAAGAGCATCAAGCAACTCATAACTAAACTGCTCCTGTAGCCAGTGGCTGGGGCAGTTGTCATGTACATTTTATGTGATTGGCTTTCTTCCTCAGTATTTAGAGTAAGCAAAACTGTTTAAGCTAAATAGTATACATCTTTCAAAGAGCTAGAGAGAAGATCAGAAAGCAGAGGCATCGTCCCCCCCACAGGTAGGGGCTTGCGGCTTAAAGGAATTTGGTACAGAAAAAAAGATTAGAGACATGCTGTAGCCCCTGGTCTCCCCCAGGCTGCAGATTCATTGGGAGGTCCAGCAGCTCCTGGCAGCCAGCCTTGGGAACTAGCAAGGGAACTTACACACTCTCCATTCCTGTCATCCCATGCAGAGTGACAACATTCTCTGTCTTTATTTGAATGCTCTGCCTTGGAGCTGCATCTACCTAAGGTAACTGCAGCTGAAATGTCACATATCATTTCATTATCAAGTTTATGCATACACAGAAGTTTACTTTCTTCTCCCAAAAGAGATATACATCCTGGGACAGCAATGGAGGCCAGAAAGGTAATACAGGCTGCTCACTAAAGCCAGATATGAGAATATCACTGTAAGCACATTTCAGGGTATTCTTTTTTTCACCTTCTCATTTTTATCACAACTGGTAAAGGATAAAGATAAAAAGATTTATCCTGTCTCCAAGAGTAAGGTGTAAAGGTCACCACCCCCCCCACCCCCACCACCCCATGATACAAGTATATTCTGGTGGTTAGGTAACTTGGAGGATAAAACAAAGCGAGCATTTGGACTGCCCCCACTCCTCCCTTCTTAGTGCTCTACTAACAAGTGTTGGCTTTGCTAATGGGGCACCCTGAGGACTGCAGCCGCACATTCCCCAGCCCAGGGATTGGCAGAACCATGCACAGGTGGCCGAGCGGATAACTTGGTTACTCGTGCAGCCCGCTGCGTCTCTCAAGGGCAGGAGCAGCATTACACTGAGGCTGTGAGACAGCCTGCCCACGTCAGTCCAGGAGGTTGGCTGACGTCAGCTGTGAAATGTAATTGCTTTTTCTTGGCTGCCTAACAAAAGGAAAGTTACTGTGACAAACACTGCCTAGGAGCCCTACTAAGCATGGAGAGGAGACAGGAACAGCGTGTGGCCTTCACCCCACCCGAGTGATGGTGTGTTCCCTTCCTAAACTGGCCAAAAATATTTAATACTTTTGCCAGCCTGATCTGCAGGTTGTAAAAATGGGGAGAAATCTTTCAAGAAATGAGCACAAAGAAAAACAAATGGAGAATTTTTTGGTTTAGTTGTTTAAGTAGAAAGAGGTTGGCGTGAAGACCAGCTAGAGGTCAGACCTCTTACCCCATAATACTTAAAGCTTCCCAGAGGGTCCAGAAGTAGACTGTCCATCCTAGTTCTGTTGCATGTTATTAAAAAATAAGAGCTCAAATATGCTTTTCCTTCAAAAAGATATATAGTAAAGCCCAGCTTCCTCTCTTCAAGTTAGTGGTAGTTTCTGGGCCCATCCCCTGCGTAAAGGCAGAAGCAGAGCCTGGGCACCTGGATACTCCATTGGAATTCTTACTGAGGCGTGCTTAGTTGTACCCCATAAACCTGTTCTTTTAACCAGCCAGCTTAGGAAATCAGGGCCCTCTGTATCACTGAACTTTGAGGTTATCCAAAGGCTGTCTAGTCCCGTTAGAAGAAAGGAACAGTTTCTCTCACCACTACTGTTGTTTACGGTGGACACTTGTAAATTGTGGCAAGTATAGTTGACCCTTAACGCAGGGGTGAGGAGTGCTTACCACCCTCACAATCCTAACTCCGTGTATGTAATTTAAGGCCCCCCCCCTCATTTGCAGATTCCCAACTTAGATCAGAAATACAATTGTCTTTTAAATTGACCAGGTCCACACATACAAATGTAAACCTTGTTGTCAGCTATACTTTCAATATTTCAATTTTAGTTGACATGCAATATTATTAGTTTCAGGTGTACAACATGGTGGTTAGACGTTTATATAACTTACAAAGTGATGACCCGATAAGTCTGGTGCCCATCTGACACCATACACAGTTATCACAGTGTGAGTGACTATAATCCCTGTGCTGAGCTTTACATGCCTGTGACTGTTTCTGTCACTGGCAATTTGTACATCCGAATCCCCTCACCTTTTCTCTATCCCCTAAACCCCCTCCCATCTGGCAACCACCAGTTTGTTCTCTAATCTACAAGTTTCTATTGTCTGTTCACTTATTGTTTTTTAGGTTCCACATATAAGTGAAATCATGGTATTTGTCTGACCTTCTGGTTCATCCATGTTTTCTCAAATGGCAAGATTTTATTCTTTTTATGGCTGAATAATATTCCATTGTTATTCCACATCTTTATCCATTCGTCTACTTAGTTTCCGTATCTTGGCTGTTGTAAATAGTGCTGCATATATCTCTTCTAATTAGTGTTTAGATTTGTTCAGATAGATACCCAGAAGTAGAATTTCCAGGTCATGTGGTAGTTCTTTTTTTTAATTTTTTGAAGCACCCTCATACTGTGTTCATAGTGGCTGTACCAGTTTACAATCCCACCAGCAGTGCATGAAGGTTCCCTTTTCTCCATATCCTTGCCAACACTTTTGTTGATTTATTGATAGCCATTCTGACATAATGAGGTGATATCTCATTGTGGTTTTAATTTGCATATTCCTGGTGATTAGTCTATTGGCCATCTGTATTTCCCAATAGAGAAATGTCAGTTCAAGTCCCCTGCCCATTCTTTAAATGGATTGTTTATCTTTTTGGTATTAAGTTGTATGAGTCCCTTATATTTTGCATATGAATTCCTTATTGGATGTATCATTGCGGAATATCTTCTATTCAGTAGGCTGACTTTTCAGTTTGTTGATGGTTTCTTTCACTGTGCAAAAATTCTTTAAATGTAGTTCCATTTTTTTCTTTTCTTCCCCTTGCTTGAGGAGACATATTCCAAAAAATATTGCTAAGAGCAATGTCAAGAGTTTACTGCCTGTTTTTTTCCAGCAGTTGTATGGTTTCAGGCCTTACAATTAAGTCTTTAATCCATTTTGAGTTTGTCCTTGTATATAGTATAAGAGAGTGGTCCAGTTTCATTGTTTTGCATGTATCTCTCCAGTTTTCCCAGTGCCATTTATCAAAGAGACTGTTCTCCTTGCTTCCTTTGGCATAGATTAATTGACCAGATAAGCGTGGTTTTATTTCTGGACTCTGTTCTGTTCCATGGATCTGTGCGTCTGTTTTGATGCCAGTACCATGCTGTTTTGATTACGATAGCCTCATAGTACAGTTTGGTCTCAAGTAGCGCGATTTTTCCAACTTCGTTCTTTCTCAGGATTGCTATGGCTATTTCATTGTCTTTAGTGGTGCCATATAAATTTTAGGATTATTTGTTCTAGTTCTGTGAAAATGCTATTGGTATTTTGATTGCATTGGAGTCTATAGATTGTTCTGGGTAGTATGAACATTTTAACAATGTTAATTCACCTGAGCTTTCAGCAAGTCAATCTTTTTGCTGGTGGAAGATCTTGCCTCAATGTTGGTGAAAATGCAGTATCTGTGAAGTGCAGTAAAGTGAAGCACAGTGAAGCAAAGCACAGTAAAACAAGGTTTGCCTCTACAATCAAGTGCATGTTGATTATATGCCAAACGTTGTACTAAGTCTAATAAGAGTCGTTGACTTCCAAGAGCTTACATTCTAAAAGGAGAGGTGGACATACAAGTAAACTAAAGCAGTGTAGTTACTAGCTAGCATGGAGAAAGGGGGTTACGAATTCCAGCTTCCTTGTGGATAGGGGAAGTAGGTGCAGCGGTCTCCTAGCAGTAGTGGTGTCTCACCTGGGCTTCAGGCATGAACAAGAGTGCGATGTGGAGGTGGCTGCTGCTGAGGGGCAGCAGCAAAGCCAGCATGGTGGCTCAGGGAAATTATGCCTGGTGTGGTAATCCCAGACTGTAAATAGTAAGGTCAGCTGTGGCAGGAAATGACTTTGTATATAGCATAGTCTGAATTCTGATTTTAAATGGTGACTTGACCTCATCACTCCCTGTCCTCAAGCTTACATGTAAGTTATAATATATTCACTTATAAGTAATAGGAAACTCAAAATGGCTTAAACTCAACATAGAACCTTGAAGATATGCCAGATGAAATAAGCCAGTCACAAAAAGACAAATACTGCATGATTCCACTTCCATGAGGTTCCCAGCATAGTCAGATTCAGAGGCAGAAGTAGAATAGTGGTTTCCAGGGGTGGAGCAAATTGGGGGTTAATGTTTAATGGGTATAGAGTTTGTTTACAAAATGAAGAGATCTGGAGATGGATGGTGGTGAGGGTTACACAGCAGTGTAAATGTCCTTAATACCACTGAACTGTACACTTAAAAATGGTTAAAGTGGTAAATTTTATGTCTATTTCACAACACAAAAAATCACCAAAACAAAATGGCTTAAACCGAATGGAAAACATATTTATTTATAACAACTTTGTAGGTAGAGTTCCTTGAGGGTTGGGTAAATGCATGGTTTCAGCAATACCAAAAAGGGACCCAGGTTATGTCCACCCGCCCCCTCTGCCGTCCTCCAAACATCTGCGTCCTCCTCAGCCAGCTCCCCTTGCAAGACAACATCCTAGAAGAGACCATCTTTCTCCATGCCTCTTTAAGAACAAGAAAGGCCTCCAAAATCACCTGTCACTCAACATCTCCACATGAATGTCTAATAGCCATTCCATCAGCACTGGACCTCTCTTTTTATGTCACACCCTGCAATGATCAACATTCTTTTGGCCCTGCCTTAAAAACATTTCCAGATTCTAGCTACATTTTACCACATCTTACCTAGATTATCACAATACTGGTCTCCCTGTTTCTATCCTTGATTATGTATTCATTCATTGAAAAGAATATTTGAGTACATAATATGTGCCAGGCATTACTACCAATTCTACAGTGAATAGAACGGATAAAAATCCCTGACCTGGAGCTTTTATTCTGTTCTCAGATATTTAAAAGTGATCAGTCTGTTTGCTGTTTTAAGTTAATCTCTGTCCTTTGATCAAAATCCTTAGATTCACCTGCCCATGCTGATAGTCTCTATATGTTGCCAAAGATGAGGAAAAACCGGGTTTTAAGTTTGAAGGGCCTTTGCCTGTGCTGACACTGTCATGTCACAGAGCATAGGTCAGTTTGAATGCTGATGGAGAAAGGGAGGTAGACTGATCTCTCACCAGTAGGATTCTAGAAATGGAAGCACTGTATTAAATGACTTTGGAGGCATCTGTATGGTAGTGATCACTGACAGCAGTTTTAACTACCAGCCTCTCTTCCTGCCTTATTTTTGCTGAATTTTTTGGACACTTTGAGCTCTCAAAACACATTGAAACATCTGTTAAATGGATGTGCCCCCTCACGAGTGTTTTTGAGATATCATATGCAGTAAAGTACATTTTAAGTGTCACACGTGATTAATTTTTGCATGTTACCGTGTAACTAATTCAGATCAAGATTCATTTTCAGCAGCACTCCAGAAGACTCGCTTGTTCCCCATTTCAGTCCATAGCATCTTCCAAATGTAGCCAATATTCTAACTTCTGTCACCGCAAAATTAATTTTGCCTGTGTTTGAACTTTGTGTTGATGGCATCTTTTATATCTGGTTTCTTTCATGCAAAATTAGGTGACAGTTATCAATGTTGTAGACAGCTAGTTTTTTTTCGTTACTGTATAATATACATCATGAAAATATCATAGTGTATTCTACTGCTGATATTTAGGTTCTGTCCTGTTTTGGATATTATGAATAGCATGTCACTTGTTGGATGAAAGCATTCATTTCTCTTTTCAGTTGGGAATATAATTGCTGGATCATAGGCTATGCTTTTGGATACAGAATTTGAGGAGATAGTACTAATGGTAAAGTGTTGGTGCTCCTCTGAGGGTTTCAAGATGTCCTCCTATATTCAATGGCTCTGAGCTGCTGTGTGACTCATTATTTGTTCATGTTTTTGTCTTCTCTCTGCTCTACCCCAAGCCACAATGTTGAATTCAAAGTATAATTGTGCAAGATGAGTATCAGTAATCCTTGGATTAGAAGGGAAATCTCCAGTGTTCTTTTTGTTACCGCCATCTTATCAGTTTCAGTTTCATTTAATACTTGAAAATTTTTGAAGGGCGTAGGAAACAAAACATTGGAAATCCTATTCCTTAATAGCAAATGTTTGGGCTAAAGCATTAGGCTAGAATTGAAAGAGCTAACAACTACTTGTTTTCATGTACAGTACTGGTCACTAGGAGTACAAAGTGATGAGCAAAGTGAACAGAGCTCACCCCAGGTATTCAGGCAGATCAACCATCACAGTCCGCTGTGGGGGGCAAAGCACTGAAGAAAAACTGTTCTCTTGGTTTTCACTTACTTTACCCAGTATTCCCTGAATGCTGCAGCACTACTGACACAAGATGTATAGGTTTTCCACACATCAGCCAACTGCAACACCAGTTGGGTGTCCTACGATTAAACTCAATTCCTACACTATCTCCCTGGAGACAGTGTCACACCTCCCAGGTTATGAGCTCAGCCCCACGAGACGGCTACTTCTGATGCCAGTCCAAGTCCGGGTTGTTAGCCTGTGCTTCTGACCAGTGGGCTATCCATTGGAAGTTCTACAGCCCCCTCCTCAGGTTTAATTAATTTGCTAGAGGGAATTAATTTGCTAGATCAAAGGCCTGAAAGGTAAAGAAAGAACTAGACAAAAATTCACTGAGACTGGAACATAGCGTTTAAGGGGAGAGTAGTGGCACGGGATGAAGCTGGAAATCTCAGTGGACACCATAACAGGAAGAGCTTTAAACAGCAGCAGCCAGTGATTCTGTGGCATTTGGCCTTTTCCAGACTCTGGGCTAATCACTTTTCATGGACTCATTTATTACTCAAGATCCTTAAAAACATGGGTATGCTATTACAGATGATAAAATGAAGGTTCAGAGAAATTAAATAAGTGGCCCAGCCCTGGACCTATAAAATGACAGGTACAGGTCTTATCTAACTGATCAGCAGCTGTTCTCTTCACCACTCCTATAGATACTACCATATAAGCCATGCTTTTTCCTCCTGTGAGCTCAGCTTATATGTGATTGCTTTAATTTGAGGTATCATTTATTCTTTCTCAAACTTAATACATAGTCCTTTTAAGAAAAAGTTCACAGATCTTTAGGATTGACTTAAATCATCTATGTTCCTTAAATGTATGCAAACATAAAACTAGTATAAACTGGTGCTTACACTGCTCATATATCAAAATAAATATACCCATTAAGCAAACAAAACTATAAAACTAATAAAATGCAAATTAAATAGCATTAATTTAATGTGACGAGTGATACTGTGCTGCAGTGGTCACTCACGAGGCGTGAGTACAGCATCAACGCTAAAGCACAGGCCCTGTCCGCTGAGCACACCTCTGCCACCAGCGGCTCTGTGGGGGTCGTTCCCCCGCACCTCTGCTCCCTCCCAGACTCCCAGGAAAGCACAGGGCTGTTGGCCTTCCTTTGGAATGTGGACATCACACATTAAACCCAGCGGAAGTAGTGGTATGTGGTGCCAACAGGATTATAAATGTGCAGGCTCTGAAATACAGTTTCTATATTTTAATGTGTCTTGAATTCAAAATAAGAAATGGTCCAAACTTATTAAAATGAGATTTGATCTAGAATGTAGTTTGATCTATGAGAGTGGGAAAAGGAAGGAATATGGCTACGAAGGGAGCATTTGTTGGCTTTTGAGTTATACTTAGTCTCTACTGAGTCTTTTCTTACTTTTGCATTTTGCTTCTTCACAGGGGTTGGCACCAGAAATTACTACAGAAAGATTGGCTACAGATTACAAGGCCCATACATGGTAAAGACTCTAAAATAACAGCCACACCAGTCTACCTTGATGCAGTATTGTCTTTGGCAGGAAATAGATTCCAGATGTCTTGATGGCTGAGCAAAGCAAGTGGACCTACTCTGTTCCCCAGCACGAAGCTTCACCCTCATCCTGCAGCTGTAGAGACTGGAACCCATTTTCAGAGCGGTGGCCAGGTGGCTGCTGTCATTCAGGGAGCCCCTGGCTCTCAGCGCTCCATGCCACCTTCTCCTGCGTGCTCTCAACAGGCCACTTCAGTTTTCAAGGCTTAAGTCGTGTATTCAGTTTCTAAATTCTGCATGCGGCCTGCAGGTGACTGACTTTGACTCACAGTGACAAGCAAATTAATCAACTCATTTAGACATCATGATTCATGAAGTAAAACTAGGTATTGTCATCGGAAGAGTAAACTTAGGAGTAGGTTACTTATATAATGTAGGGACACTAAGTTAGGTTGGAACATATGAAAACTGACAGACTGACTACATAAGCATTCCAGCACAAGAAAACGAGCTTTTGTTTCAGTGGAAACCATTCTGGTTCCTGGTGTTTATAACAGTGTGATAGGAGAGAGGAATTGAGGTATGTGTTTCAAGCTTGAAAGCAGCCTTTTTCATTTGTGTGTCTACCGTCTACTGTGAACCATTACAAACATCCTTAATTTCACATTTTTTATTCTCTGTACTTCCCACACTCTTGACAACTGTAAAACTGTGGCTTCCCATTTGCCTGTCCTGTGCAGGCAGAGTGTGACCCTAAGTCAAGATTTCCTCCCACAGAAGCTATTCCCTGCATTTTAATTCTTTAAGATAGATGTTGATTTGTTTTAAATGGAGAAAGATGAATTCAACTCATATATGAAAGCAAAACAAAACAAACCCAAATCTAAAAATGGGAAAGACTGGCTTTTTCAAAGGTATCTTATAGAACTGCCTCTTTATAACTTCCAGGTAATTTAAGACTCAATTCTGAAAGAGCATGGCTTAACCCTGCACCCCTCACTTCTGTGGCATTTTTCAAAGGTTTATTAAATGAAGTTGATTCCCCTAAAAGTTTCAAGAAATAAAATCTTCAACATAAAGAATCACGTAATGTTTTTTTCTCTCCCTGTAAATGCGGTGACATTTGCCATGAATTTACAGGTTTGGGTTTCCAGTCTGTGACACTATTCCTTTCCTCCCGGATGCCATTTGCCATTTCATTAAACTGCCACACGGCAAATGGCATTGGCTTTCTCATGGGCTCACTGTGGAACTAGAGAAGCTTTCCATGAGTGTAGTTCAGGGAATTTAGCTACTTCTCGATTATGCTTATTTTCCCTTTAAAAATGAAACTATTAAACTAATAAAGCATATACTATAATGGCTGTTAGCACACATAAGTGGAGAGAGAATAAATAGAGAGTGTGCTGGCCTCTCACCGCAGTGTGACCTTGACTTACACACGCATCTCTAGGCCTCCATGTTCTCAGTTGTCGTATTCACCTAAATGGATCAAAATGTGTAAGGTGCAGACAAGTCCTTTGCAAAATTACAAAGGCATTCACATGTGAGGTTTATTTTTAAATGACAATTTAGAGAAGATTTTAAAACAAAATTGCCAAAGACTTGCCCATTACTAAGGAATAGTAGTCATTGTTTCATCTGAATTTTCATGTCAGGGCTCAGGAGAATTCCTACCTCTTTCCAGCTCATCCTAAGGCTTCCTTGGAGTCTCCTAGCCTTGTGCAAAGATGCAGAACTTTTAAAGCTCCGCATGGGGTAGATCTCCTGCAGCCCTTCTGCCACTAGAAGCTTCAGCTTCCCTCCTAACTGCTGAGGACTCCTCCTGGCATCCATGGCACTTGGTGCCTCCACGGCCTGGCCAGAGATATGTGCTCTCCAGGCCAACAGCAGCCTCATAAAGATCAGTCAGGTGTGATCCCAGGGCCTCGGCATGCAACCGTTAAAGCTGCAGCTTGTATTTGATCTGTATTGGATGACTTCTTAGCAACCACCTCAAACCCAAATACCTCTGCTCTTAGTTCACCTTGTTAAATCACCTAGAGTTTTAAAAAAGATCAAGCCATATCTAAAACAGACCAAATCTATTTGAATAAAAACTGAGATTTAAAAAAATATATTAACCAGTGAAAGAGCCTGGTAAAGCTGTTTTCAAATGGGAGAATGAACAAACCACTCTTAAAGGAAAAAATTTCTACTGACTCAAAAGAAGACCGAAATGTACAACTTAAAACCAAAGCCAGAATGTTCTCTGAAAACATCTTTCAAATTGCAGATTTTCATTTCCAAAGATTTACGGTTTTTTTTTTTTTAAGGTTAGTATGTAATTGAAAACAAATTTTGTGAGGAACTCACAGATCCTTAAATTTGAAATATGAAAGAGCTCACAATCTGGGCTCTGAAAACCTGGGCTCCTCTCTTAACTCCGAAGCTTCGGACGAGTCCCCTCACCTTGAGCTACTATCTCCCATTTATAACGTGAGAAGGATACTCCTCTCACAGGGTAGGTGCAAGTATCAGATGTGGTCTCATGTGAAAAACGTTGCGTCAACTATGATATTCTCTATATAAACAGCTGTTACTCTAATGAAGTAGCTTCTTGACAGATGTGTGACTTTGGACAAGTAAACGCACTGCCTCTCAGCAAGTTTCCCATCTATAAAATGGAAATCATACGAGTACCTCCTTCATGCAGCAGTTGTGAGGAATGAATGAGCTTGCTTGTGTAAGGTTCTTAAAACAGGGCCTGTGGAACATAAAACACTAGAGGTGGTACGAGCTGTCACTTATGTCTAACAAGTACGGTATGTGGCCCATTTTAACAAGAGTTTCTTATCCGTTGGCAATAAAACTGATTTTTGTCAGAAGCCAATTTCAGAAGAATAGCATCTGGTGCTCTGAGGCCTTTTCTTCTCCCGTCCTCTAGTTGATCCTTCTATTACATTCATGTAAATCTAAGGTTGCAGATCATCAGATCCATGCTTTGAGGGACGAGAGACTAGCTGAGACTCTGCAACAGCAAAAAGCATTTTGAAATATCTCTGAAAGTCTGAGGGCTTCCCGGAAAATCGTTCAGTATCAGTATGGACTGCAAATCCCATGTGTGCTGGTGGCTGTGTCCACCCCAGGAGTCCCTCTGACGGGGTTGGGGAGGACGGGCAGTGTGACATTACTGTATGTTAGTTGTGTATGCCAGCAGCATGTTTGTTTTCTTCTATGAAAGTTCCAAAAACGTAAGTTTACAGACTTGTTAAAGAAGTTGATTTTAACAGACACATAATAAAATACATGCCTGTAGAAAGTAGCAAACCAGCTGCTTTTCTGTATCCAGATGTGCAGCATTATCTCTCGTCTCTTCGCATGCTTAGAATAGAACACTTGTCCACCTGGAAAACCCCTCCGAGTACAGAGTCTGCATCAGGCCCCACATCCTCTAGGTCACTCTCACTGCAGTGACTGTCCTTCCATCCACCTCCCTGAACACACATACGATCAGGTTTGTATTAAACGGTCAGGTCACATTGTGTGTTGCTTTGTAAACTTCTTTGCTTGACAAAATGTAATGTTTACAGATTGATCGCCATCATCTTTTTTAATGACTACCTAATATTCCATTGTCTACAGATGCCACGATTTAGGTATTTCATACCATATTCTTTTTAGTCTCATCGTCACAATTGCTGGAATCACGTATTAAGCATGGGGATGCACACATTATTGACTCCATACTGAAATCTGCTGCTTTAAATTTTTTGTCTACAAGCACTCACTCATCCACAGCAGGCTTCCTCAGTGTCCCTTTAGTTCTACTCCCAAGTCTCAGTCCTTCATTCATGACCCACCTTCCAGGAGGTGAGGGAGAAGTAAACCTGTCTGGCACTTGACCTTTTTTATTCAGAAGACAGCAGCACATTTAATCGTGAGCAAGTCCCATCAATACAAAATGCCAAGCTGCCAGTTCACTGAAAGGCACTGGAGTGTGAACATGATTTTACTGAGGTTAGAGGTGACTGTACCTTGTATTTTCTCCCCTGATGGAAGTTATTGCTTCAAGACAGATTACTTTGAGCTGAAGCCCTGCATAGAAAGTTACCCTCTTGTCTTAGGGACCGTTCTTGTCCGCAAGGTTAGCGAATGTGAGTGCCAGGAAGGAGACAGTGGCTGCTGTCCCACCCAGGGTAGGTGGGGAAGGGCTCAGGACTTGGACCCCTCAAGAAAGAGTGGGCCCAGCAGTCGGCTGCCTGGGTTTGACGCTTGCTTCTGCCTCTGTATAGCTTTGCAAGAACTAAGGTCTTAGACGAGTGCACTTTTGGGGTGTTGGGGCAGCAGGCAAAGGATCTTGCACATTTACCTCAAGAAAAGGAAAGGAACTCTGGAGAAAGGGAGGAAAAAGGAAATATCTGTGGAGCAGAAAGGCTTGGTCTTGCCCTCATGACAGTCCTGAGGTAGGAATTACAGTCACCATTTACATGAGAAACCAGCTTTGAAACAGTAAGTTAACCAAGGCCACAAAGCTAGCAAGTGAAGAGCTGAGTATAAAGGCAACATATTGACTTGCAAAGATTCAAGGACTCTAATACTTATGAGCAGTGGTGGCTCTAGAATTTCTAAAACAAAGGGTTTCCAGCTAGCAATTGGGTTGGAAAAGTTTTTGAAGCTACATTTCCCTAGTAGATACTATTCACCCTCTACCCAACATGTTTTAACCACTTCTTAGTACAAATGCCAATGAGTTATTTTGAAAACTATTTGATGAAATACGGCCCAGGTATACATCCAAAGAACTTGAGAATGGGGGCAATATGGAAAGAAGGAACCAGCAGTAAGTAAGTTATTTATATAGAGAACTGAAAATAAGTAACTGGAAGTTACTGTTATAGAAAAGAATGAAAGCTTCTAGGTTAAAATAAAGGATTAAATACACATCTAGTTTTGCTCCAACCCAAAGCCTACACAAGACTAAAGGGGATTTTTTTTTTTTAACCTGCAAGAAGAAGAACAAAAGACAAGATAAAAGTGATAAAATTGTGGAAGCTATACAGCAAATGGACAGTAGTAACTCACTCAGCTCTTGAGACTGATCAGTGGAAAAGTTCACAGCCAATGCAATTTATATCACAGAAACTTCAAAGCCACGGGAACTGACAGCACCATACACAGGAGAGCAAGAGGCCAAAACAAGGAGGCATGATGAAAGGTGTTCGATAGCAATTAGGTCCCCAGGTCCCCGTACTCATTCCCTCCATTAAGCAGCTGCTCTGCTCCCACCTCAGCAATAGTCTGGAGGACCTTAGGATGAGAGAACTCTAGACAAAGTTGAAGGTCAGGCTAATAGAACAGAACAAGATGATTAAGTGAACCCCTGCATACCAGATAGTACTGAGACTTCACTCGTCTTTCCCAGTGCCATTTTTCACAATGCTGGCAGCCAAACTACCCTGCAGGCCAGAAATTGAAAAGCTCTTTTGGAGAATCCAACCAGCCCTAGAGGAAAGACCCAAAGACACTGTCATACAGAATTTCTCAAGAAACAACCCAGATGGCCACTCCACCGCAAAGTCAGTAACTCCCTTGTTAGGGAACAAATGTTTGTGTCCCCCTAACATTCATATATTGAATCCCCATCCCTCACTGTGACTGTATTTGGAGGTAGGGCCTTTTTTGAAAGTAAAGTGAGGTCATAAGGGTGGAGCTTTGATCCAATAATATCCGTATCCTTACAAAAAGAGACAAAGGAGAATGGCATCACCCAGGTGACACAGGTCCCTCCTGACGTGGCTCCCCCTCACAAGAACAAATAACAACTGTTCTTGTCCAACATGGACAAGACACCACTGAAAGAATCCTGGAACACAGGTGAAGCGGAAGCACCCCCTGCACCACAGAGGCCAAGAGAAACAGCATCGGGAGGCTCAGGGAGTGCAGAACCCAGTACACTCAGCCCCGGACCAATGGAGCACCACCTCGAGAGGTCTCTAAGTGTGCAGTTCTTCCAGTGGGAAAAGAAAGCCCAGAGAGAACGTCCAGCTCCCCCAGCATTGTGGGTCACTTTACAGGAGCCCCCATTCTGTTCTTTCCCCACAGGAATTGTAGGGGGACCTATGGGACTTGAGCACTGATTGGGGATCTGATTATAATGGAGAAGCAGAGAGGGGCTTTCAACAAGCAGCACTTGAATCTTGGCAAAACCGAGTTCCTACCTGCAGTGCCCCAAAAGCCCCAACCATTGCAGCTGCTTTGCTCATCTGCAGAGCCAAGGGAATGGCACAGTCTGACCAGGGAGCTCAGTGGGATGCATGTCTGCCTGATCCAGGTCCTCAAAGAGCTGTGCCAGCTCTGGAGCCTAGTGGCCCCCACCCAGGCAGGAGAGCTGAGTCACAGCCTGGCTCATTGCTGAATACAGCTCCCAACCCGGCCTGAACAGAAAGTCTGGCCAGAACATCTGGAAGCTGTGCAGCCCAGCAACTCTCGAGCAGAGAGTATGAAAAGCAGAGATGATCATCCGCAGAGCAAAGCCAGTGGCACCATTTGGCCGGGGAACTTGGGGCATGGGTCAGCTTGAATCAAGTCCACGAAGAGCCTTGTTGGTCTTGGAGCTGCTTTTTCTATTCAGCCCTGATAGGGGAACTAATTTATAGCTTAGCCCATTGATGAATACAGCCTTCAGCCCACGCTACCAGGGAACCTAACCAGAGCACATGCGAAGCTGCTGAGCCCATCCACTGTCCCACTTACAGAGCAAACCCAGTGGCCCCGACTAGCCAAGGAATTCAGTGCACAGTCTTCCCTGATTCAGATCCCCACACAAATGAACCTTGCAGTCCCTAAGCCTGTCCGGCCATCCCACCAGGGCAGAGAAGCTAATTCATAGTGCTGCCTACTGATGAGTATTGGATAAACTCTATAAACACAAAACAGGCCTTTGACAACTGGGTAGTCCTCATCATCAAATAAGCCTAACCAGAGAACCCAGGCAACAGCAGAGCTCATCCTACAGGCTTGCTTGAGCAAGAAACCAAGCCAGCAGCCCTACCTAACCGTTCTCAGACCAAAAAAAACAACAACAAACAAAACAAAACAAAACCTGTTAGATATAATCAATAAATTCAACAAAGTTGCAGAATACAAAATTAACATACAAAAATCAGTAGCATTTCTATACAGCAGGTACTCAATGTCCTTTCATTCACCATTGTTTTGTTATATTTTATTAATAAAATGGTTTCATTAAATATCATTTCACTTAAAGTCACAGAACCTACTAATGAGGACTTACTTTACATTAACAATGAATTATCTGAAAATAAAGAAAACCATTCCTTTTACAATGGCATCAAAAACAATAAAATACTTAATCATTTAGCCAGAAAGGTGAGAAATTTCTACATTAAAAACTATAAGACATTAATGAAAGAAACTGAAGAGGCTTAAATAAATAGAAAGGTATTCATGGATTGGAAGAATTAATATTATTTAAATATCTATACTACCCAAAACTATCTATAGATTCAATGCAATTCTTATCAAGATTACAATGGCATTTTTTTTTTTACAGAAGTAGAAAAAACAATTCTAAAATTTATATGGAACTGCAAAAAACCTCGAACAGCCAAAGCAATCCTGAAAGAACAAAGTGGGAGGCATCACACTTCCTAATTTCAAAGCAATAGTAATCTAAACAGATGCTACTGGCATAAAAACAGACACAAAAAATATATAAAATAGAATAGAGCTCAGAAAAAAAAAACATACATATACAGTCAACTAATATTAACAAAGGTGTCAAGAATACTCAGTGGAGAAAAGACAATGTCTTTGATTAATATTGCTAGGAAAATTCATATTCATGTATAAAAGAATGAAACTAGACCTCTAGACAATGGTGTATTATTCAGCCATAAAAAGAAGGAAATTTTACCATTTATATGATCTCACTTATATGTGGAATCTTGAGAGGGAGAGGGAGGGGAGGGAGACAGAGAGACACAGAGAGAGAGAGAGAGAGGGAGAGAGAGAAAGAGAAAGAAAGAAAGCTCATAAGAAAAGAAGTTAGATTAGTTTTTACCAGAGGTGGGGGGTAGGAAGAAGGGGAGTAAGATGACAGTGGTCAAAAGGACAAACTCCCAGCTGCAAGGTAAGTACTAGGGATGTACCATACAACACAACGGCTATAACTAACATTGCTATGTGTTATATATTAAAGTTCTTAAGAGAGCCAATCCTAAGAGCTCTCACCACAAAGAAAAAAATCTTTTTTCTTTTTTCTTTTTGTATCTGTATGAGATGATGGATATCATTTCACAATACATTTAAGTCAAAGCATGCTGTACACCTTAAACTTACAGTGCTGTATGTCAATCATAGCTCAATATAACTGGAAAAAAAAACAGAGACAATAGAGGACACATGCTCTCTCTCCACCGTGTCAAGGACACAGCGAGAAGGCAGCCTTCTTCATGCCAGAAAGAGAGTCCTCACCAGGAACCAGGCCTGCCAGCACCTTGACCTTAGCCTTCTCAACCTCTAGAACTGTGAGAAAATCAATCCCGGTTGTCCAAGCCTCCAGTCTGTGGCACTTTGTTATAGTCATCCTTGCAAACTAATACACCCACTGTCCATTCACAGCTTCCTATCAGCTTTTTCATCCTCTAATCATGAGAAGACAGCCAAGGATTATTAGATTTCTGAGGAAAAGATTTATCATAGAAGACAAAAACCAAAACAAACAGGAGAAAGTGACTTGGAGAAAACCGATACATTCAGGAAAAAATTCCAAAAATTGTTAATAGCCTCAAAGAGATATGAGATATCACATCAATAAAATAATAAGATTCTATATATATGGAATTATATATAACAAATATATAATTTTTTTCATTCACAAAGCTAAACCCTAATAAAAACTCAGGCTAAGACTTAGCAAAACTCAAATTTAGGAAACGGATCCATCCCAATAACTGCATATTAGAAATGACAGAATAATGGAACAGAGAAAAAGAGAGATGGGACTCTGTTAAAAAAAAAAAAAAAAACCATTCAAGATATTTTCCCAATTCCAAAGGATATGAATCCCCAGCTTCAAATGGAATTGTGATTTTCAAGTGTGATAGTCTGAAAACAGATCCATACCAAAGTGCAGCACTGTGCAATTTCAGAACACAGGAGAGCAAAAGAAGATACACAAGTTTTGATGGGGCTGCAGAACAATTATACACACAAAGGACCAGGAACCAAAATGGTTTGGGACTTCTCAACAGCAACACTGAAAGCAAAAAAGAAAGGAAGCCTTCAAAATTCTGAAGGGAAAAATGTCCAAATTCTATTCTCAGCCAAGTTATCAATTAGATGTAAGGATAGAAGAAAGACCTTTTCAGATATTGAAGATCTCAAAAATTTTTATTCCCATGTCCTCCTTCTCAAGAAGCTACTGAGGAAATACTCTACCTCAGAAAGAAGATGCTGTTAGAGAGGAGATAAAGGATACCCAACATGCGAGAGAGCAGCAGGAACCCTCCGATGATGGTGACGGAGATTCAGGAATGATGGTTGTACCCAGTGCAGAGGGGAACAGATCCATACTAAAATAGGGCGACTAACTCACCACACAGACATGTTGAGGAATGTCACCCCCAAATACCCTCTTTACAACCTGAGGACAGAATGCCCATGTGAGCTTGTTCCATGTTCTCATTGGTACCAAGCTTGTCTTTGCCATGTGTGGATGAAATTTGCACTCCCCCTCCTTTCCTGCCATCCAAATCCTCTGAGGTCAACCATGACGAGAACAGAAGCAGAAAACAAAGAGCAGCCTCCTGTCTCTGGCCAGCGTCTACCAGACGTCCCAGTACCTGTCCTAGGCTCAGTCCTGCCTGACGATGGAAACCCTCGGTTTCCAAAGACAGGCTCCTGAGCCTGCCCAGTGGCTTCTCCAGCAGAGGCACTTGTGACGTCTCAGGGTAGCTGAAGGCAGACTATGGCCAGTCTCTGCTCAGCTCATGTTCTCCTGGGAGCCTTCCTCACATAGCAGCAAATCACCCCGTCCTTACACAGCTGAGTAAAGCTTTAATGACTGACAGACAGACATACGGGATGATCAGAGAGATGGGGAGACAGGGAACTATATTTGTGGAGGTACATAAAGGGCTCTTATAAAGTTGTGATATGGTAAGACCATGAGCTTATTTTACTTCTCTTTATACTTTATGTATATTTTATGTACTCTAAAAGATGATACATTTCTCAGTTATTTAAAGGGCAAAGAAAGAATAGCTATACAATATAAGAGAACTGTAATATAATCATATTGGACTGGGACAGTCAACTATAAATAAAAATTAGGAAGTAGAAGAAACAAAGGGAAGATAGAAACATGAGTATGCTAATTTCATCATAGTTCATAGTAAGATTCAATAGATCCAGCCTCATTTTAAACTTCATAGAGAAGCAAATGCTAAAGTCATAATAGCCATTAACAGAAATGAAAACAGTGCACAAACATCCAATTTGCAAGAAGAACATCAGGGAGGATGGTACAGAAAAGACCATGAAGCATGAGGCCAGCAGACTTACAATGTATATAAACTTTTCTGCACTATTTTATTTTACTTTGGAAAAAAAATAATTGTTTTAAAAAAGTAAAGTAATAAAGAAAATAAAGGAAGATTGCAAGGAAGTATTAAAGACCAAAGATAACAGCATTAAAACCAAACATATACTTGTAATTTCAACAAATGTAAATGGGATGAACTCACATTAAGTCAAATAATAAAATCCAATTATATGTTGAATATGAGAAATGTAAGATAAAGTGACTCAGAAAGATGGAAATTAACAGGTCTCTCACCCATAATTTATTAAATATCAACCAAAAGCAAAAGCTGGGATTATTACATAAATATCAGACATAGCTAAATTTGAGACTTTTAATACTTTTTTAAATATTTCAAAAGTATTAAACCCATAAAAGAAAACTCTATGTGAGAGCTGATGATCCACAATGAAATCATAACCATCAACAATTATTATGTACCTAACAATAGTATAAAAATGTATAAATGGTTAAAGTATAATTTTCAAAAAAGGCAAAAATTCTGACTCTCAGGCAAATATAAAAAGAACACCTAGCAAAAATTTTATTTAACAGAGAGCCAGAAAGATGTTAAAATCAGTCAAAAGACCATTTAAAAAGCTAGATAGGTACATATAATTAACAGATTACGGTTAATGTCCAACAGGCCACAAACAATAAACTTAGGAGTGTTATATCCTCAGAGAGAAGTGTTTTCCATCTCTATGTGACAACTACCTACCAGTTAAACTCTGCCCCTACAGCCTTGTGAAACACCAACGAATAGAGTCAAGGCCAGCTCTGCACTCGAAGAACACGTGGCAATCTGTCCTGCCTGTTTCCAAGTCCACATAATTTTTCTTGCAAAAACACAAAAACCTGGACAGGCAGTGAAATTAACAAAACACAAGAGCAATAGGAGACTCATTCACCTGTCAGAGTCAGATCAAACAATTTTTTAAAATAAGTAAAAATATAGAGCAGGGGTTACCATCTCAAATGCCCTCAAGGGTCAAGGGATTAACGAACGAGTGAAGTTTAAGAAAAAGATCAACCAGAGTAAAATAAACTATGGTATAAGTGCATGTTTCAAACAGGATGTGATGATTCTCTGCCTGTTGTCTCAGAATTTGGGCCAAAGTCCCCAAGCTGAGGGTGATAGTGACAAGGATCTTCACTTCTACAAAGAGCTGGGATTTAATAAACTATAGAGGTTTAATAAACTATAGCAAAACCAATAATCCAGTAAACTAGAGCAGAAAACATCTAGCTGGACACTTCCAACCTAAAAAGAGAAGACTGAAACAGGAAAGAATTCTTTGAAGGAAGTTTATGGGAGGAGAGGAAGGAGGAAGAGTCTCCAAGGGAACCACTAAGCAAGATGGGGAATGCCAGGGAAAAGGGGAGCCTGATGTCTCCCTCCACCTGTAGAAAGTCATGAGCTGATCTAGGTGAGGCCACCAGGGCGTACATGGTGAGAGAGGGACTGGGGAGAAACTGAGTCATGGGATGTGTGTGAACCATGGGGCCTGGTGCCTGCATCTGAGAGAGGATTCTCAAGCAGGAGGCCAAGTGGAACAGGGCTGCAGGGTGAGAAGAAGGGACAGCAGTGAGTACCAAGGCCAGGATAAACTCATCCCTGTGAAGCCAGTGGACTTGGGGAATGTCATCACTTGAGGCATCTTAAAGTTATCCTCCCTAGAGGGGTGTCTGCAGCAATGAAGGGACTCAGCAGAAAGAGACTGTCTCGGTGTGTGTTACAAATACCACAGACTGGGGGCTTATAAGCCACAGAAACTTATCTCTCACTGTTCTGGAGGCTGGAAATTTAAGACCAAGGCACTGGCTGCTCAGGGTCTAGTGAGAGCCCACCTCCTAGATCAGAGATGGCCTTCCTTCTGTGGCTTCACGTGGCAGAAGGGGCAAGGGAACTCTCTGGGGTCTCTTTTATAAGGGCACTGATCTCATTAAATGAGGTCTCCACTTTCATGATCCAAAGGCCCCTCCTCCTGGTACCATCACAATGTGCGGTAGGATTTTGCCATATGAATGGGGGGTAGGGCACAAACTTTCAGACCATAACAGAGACAAATAGATGTAGAATGGGGTGTGGGGTGGACATCTGGGTGGGGAGAACATCCTGAGAGCCAGAAGTGATACAGCACAGAGGCCCTTGCAAAGGTCTTTCCAGAACCCAGAAATGCACCCGAGCATTTAGAGTAAAGAGGCCTTACCACAGCATTTCTGTCACATAATGCTTTACTTCTTTTCCTCTTTGCTTCTGGCATCCCAACCCCCACTTCTCCCTGCCAGACACACCTTTGAGGAGCTTGCAGCATGAGGAGGAAGGGAGAGCAACACAGCAAGATGGAGCAAAAGTAAAGAGGACATCCCGGGCCCCTACTAGGGGAGAGGACAAGTATGGAACTGGCTGTGACATCACAGTTCCTGGCTTAAACTGGCTTGGATGTTAAAATGCCTGCAGAGGAGACTGTTCTTAGAGCTAAAACAGAAAACCCTGAATCTGAAATGTCACTGGGGGAGCAGAGAAGGAGATGGATGGAATCATGTGAAGGAAACGGTGGAAATAGATAAATAAATAAACAAACAGTTTCCTGACACTGCCTTGGTCCCCTAACAGAGGCCTAAGAAGGAGATATCTAAGTGAGGGACCAGAATTCAGATGGCTGGAGATATTTAGATTTAAACTTCTTATCTAGATCAGGAGTGTAAAAAATCATATGGGAGACTAAGAAAAGATTTTGGAAAAGAACTTGTTAAAGAAAGACCCACCCATTTCTTCAGTGTGTTGCCTCTCACCTGAAAAAGGCTCCCAAAGGCCCTTTGAGAGCCTAAGTGCTCCTCCCATAGGGGCCCAGCATTTCCCTCCAGGAGAACCTAGAAGGTTCTGACAGCCCCTGCAGGGAGAGTGAAAGCAACGGGAGTGAGGAAAGCCACAAGGAGAAAATACATACTCCCAGGATTTATCTGGACACAGGCGTTTGAGTGTTCTCATGAATACAGAAGGGGAAGGCAGCATGGGGTATCTAGGGACTTTCCAAAAGATGCTTCCTAAAGGGGCAAATAGTTCTGGGCCAGGAAACTGGAAGCACACCTGATTCTGAGGGCTGCAGAAGGAGCAAGGGCCAACCAGAATAGAGATGCAGGACCTTCAGCCTCAAGTCAGCCTAACCTTCTGCTGGCCCAAAAGCACAAAGCCAGCCTAAGACAAGCCCATTCTATTAAACTCCTCCCCACCCTGACTAGTCTCTAGACCCAGCCCTTCATCTTGCAGGGAGTAGGGAGGAGGCACTGACACCGACCCCACTATAGCAGGTCCCCAGCGGGTGGAAGGGCAGAGATCATACCTTTGAAGTGTGGATATTAGATGAGAAGGCACATTCTAATTGTTGAATTGAGATTCTGTTGAGGGGCTCAAAGAAAAAGAACATCTTATTACCTAAGAGAGGGCATAAAGGTCATGGGAGACCCCTGAGACCCTTCCATCAGATGGGCTCCTTCAAGACAGTAGTGACAGAGCTTCTGGTCAAGATGGCAGAGTAGGGAAACACTGTGTTCACCTCCTCCCATGACCACATCAAAATTACAACTAAATTACAGAACCATCATTGAGAATCACCTAAAGACTAGCGGAACAGAAGTTCTGTAACTAAGGATATAAACAAGAAGCCATGACGAGACTAATAGGAGGGGCCAGCGATGCGAAATGGGCTGGTCCCACACCCATGTGTGGTGTTTAACCTGGAAGGATGTCTCAACTGATTAGATAAAGCAGAGGACTGAACCAGAAATCTTGAAGACAAGGAAAACAGCTCATTAGAACAGCAAAAATAAAAAAAAAAGAGTCAAAAAATGAGGTTAGGTTAAGGGACCTCTGGGACATCATCAAGCATACCAACATTCGCATCATGGGGTACCAGAAAGAGAAGAGACAGCAAGGGATTGAACACCTATTTGAAAAAATAATGATTAAAAACTACCCTAACCTAGCAAAGGAAATAGACATACAAGTCCAGGAAGTGCAGAGAGTCCCAAACAAGATGAACCCAAAAAGGCCCACACCAAGACACACCATAATTAAAATGCCAGGGGTTAAAGACAAAGAGAGAATCTTAAGCAAGAGAAAACGGTTACATACAAGGAAGCTCTCATAAAACCATCAACAGATTTTTCAACAGAAACTTTGGAAGTCAAAAGGGAATGGCACAAAACATACAAAGTGATGAAAAGCAAGGACCTACAACCAAGATGACTCTACCCAAAATTTAAAATTGAAAAAGAGAGAGAGTTTCCCAGATTAGAAAAAAACTAAAGGAATTCATCGCCATTAAGCCAGTATTACAAGAAATGTTCAAAGAACTTCTATAAGAAGAAAGGATCAAAACAATGAATAAGAAAATATAGGAAAGAAAAAGTTTCTCACTGTCAAAGGCAAACAAATCATAAAGGCAGTAGGTTGACCAACTATAAAGCTAGTGCAAAAGTTAAAAGGAAAAGGTAGAAAGATTATATATAATTACAATAATAAATTAAGAAATACACACAAACACACACACAAATAATGATGAAAACATAAGCATGGAGGGGATGAGTAAAAATTGTACTGATTTTAAAATGTGCTAAAACTTAAGTGACCATCAACTTAAAATAGACTGTTATAAACATAGCTTGGTACATATGAAGCACATGGTAACCACAAACCAAAACTCTACAAGAAATATACAAGAAATAAAGAGAGAGGAATCCAAATGTGACATTATAGGAAACCATCAACATATAAGAGAATAAGAAAGAAACAGAGAGTTACAAACACAATCAGAAAACAATGAAATGGCAATAACTACATTAACAATAATTACTCTAAAATGTAAATAGAATGCTCTAATCAAAAGATGTAGTATGGCTAAATGAATTTAAAAAGCAAGACCTGTACCTATGCTACCTACAAAGACCCATTTCAGATCAAAAGACACACAGACTGAAAGTAAAGAGATTAAAAAAGATATTTCATGCAATTGAAAATGAAAAAAAAAAGCTGGGGTAGCAATACTCATACCAGACAAAATAAACCTTAAAACAAGGGCAGTCACAACAAAGAGCATTTCATAATGATAAAGCATCAATCTAAGAGAATATAACTCTAGTAAACATGTATGTACCCTTTATATATTTAGGTGGATCACCTAAATATATAAAGCAAATATTGACAGACATGAATGGAGACACTGAGACATAGATCATCCAGACAGAAAATCTACAAGGAAACATTGGCCTTAAATAACTCATTATTCTAGATGAACTTAATTGGTATTTTTAGGACATTTCACCCCCAAAGCAGCAGAGTATACATTTTTTTCAAGTGCACATGGAACATTTTCCAGGATAGATAACATGTTAGGCCATAAGTCTCAATAAATTTAAGATTAAAATCATATCAAACATCCTCTCCAATCACAATGGTATGAATTATAAATCAATTACAAGAAGAAAACCGAAAACCACACAACTGGAGGCTAAATAATATGTTACTAAACAATAAATGGGCTAACATCGAGATCAAGGAAGAAATCAAAATATACTCTGAGACAAATGAAAATGAAAACATAATGACCCCAAATCCCTGAGACACAGCCAAGCAGTTCTAAGAGGCTTACCTCAAAAAAAAAAAAAAAAAAAAAAAAAAAAAAAAAAAAAAAAAAAAAAAAAAAAAAAAAAAAAAAAAAAAAAAAAAAAAAAAAAAAAAAAAAAAAAAAAAAAAAAAAAAAAAAAAAAAAGTCTCAAATAAACAACCAAACCTTACACCTAAAGAAACTAGAAAAAGAAGAACAAAGCCCAAAGTGAACAGAAAAAATGAAAATAAGAAAGATCAGAGTGGAAATAAACAGTCTTTTTTAAAAAAAGAAAAGATCAATGAAACCAAGAGCTGGTTCTTTGGAAAGATAAACAAAATCAATAAACTTTTAGCCAGACTCATCAAAAAAAAAAAGGCGAGCACACCCAACTAAATAAAATCTGAAATAAAAGAGAAGTGACAACTGATACCACAAACACAAGGAATTATCAGGAAATACTACAAAAGTTATATGTCAACATCCTTCTCAAACTTTTCCAAAAAATCAAAGAGGAGGGAAGGCTCCCATTCTCATTTTACAAGGCCAACATTACCCTGATACCAAAATCTGACAAAGATATCACATAAAAATAAAATTATGGGTCAATATCTCTGAGGAACATAGATGTAAAAATCCTCAATGAAACATTAGCAAACCAAATTCAGCAATACATCCAAAAAATCATGACCATGATCAGGTGGGATTTATTCCTGGGATGCAGTCAGGTTCAATACCTGCAAATCAAGTAATATGATTCACCACATAAAATAAAGGATAAAAATCATATGATCATATCAATAAATGCAGAAAAGGGATTTGACAAATCCAATATCTATTTATAATAAAAACTCAGTATAGTTGGGATATAGGGAACATACCTCAACATAATAAAAGCCATATGTGACAAACTCACAGCTAACATCATATTCAAAAGTGAAAAACTGAAAGCTTTTTATTTAACATCAGGAATAAGACAAGGATGTCCACTTTTACCACTGTAATCAACACAGTATTAGAAGTCATAGCCACATCAATCAGATAAGAAATAAAAGGCACCCCAATTGGAAAGGAAGAAGTAAAACTGTTATCATTTGCAGATGACAGGATACTATATAGAGAGAACCCTAAAAATTCCACCAAAAAATATTAAAACTAATAAATGAATTCAATAAAGTAGCAGGATACAAAATTAAAATTCAGAAATTGATTGCATTTTTTTATATACCAATAATGAACTATCAGAAAGAAATTAAGAAAATAATCCCATTTACAATTGCATAAAAAAGAATGAATTTAACCAAGGACATAATAGTCCTGGGAATAAATTTAACCAAGGACATAATAGAACCCTACTTAGTAAACTATGACAAAGAAATTGAAGAAGATACAAATAAATGGAAGGATACAGCATACTCATGGATAGGAATAATTAACATCATTAAAATGTCCATACTACCCAAAGCAATTTACAGATTCAATGCAATCCCTATCAAAATACAAAAAGCATTTTTTATAGAATTAAAAAAAAATAATCCTTAAGTTTATATGGAAAAGAAGACACTGAATAGCCAAAGCAATGTTGAGAAATAACAAAGTTGGAGGAATCACGGTACCTGATATCAAACTGTAATACAAGGCTATAGTAATCAAAACAGTATGGTACTAATTAGTAGTTAATAGATGGTCACAGGGATGGGGAGCACAGCATGGGGAATGCAGTTAGCATTAATGTATTGGCTAGGTAAAGAGCCAGAGGAGAGAAAGAGTAATTAGGGGAATCGTTTTTATAAACTATATAAATGTCTAACCAATGTACTGTATACTTGAAATTAATAAAGTTAAAAATAATAATAAATTTTTTTAAAAAAACAGTATGGTACCGGCATCAAAACAGACACGTAGATCAAATAGAAACAGACACGTAGATCAAATGAAATAGAACAGAGAGCCCAGAAAAAATCTCATACCTATAAGATCAATTAATCTACTACAATAAAGACAAGACTATGCAATGGCATAAAGATAGTCTCTTCAATAACAGTGTTGGCAAAACTGGAGCAATACATGCAAAAGAATGAAACTGGACCACTTTCTTATACCACATACAAGAATAAACTCAAAATGAATTAATGACTTAAGTGTAATGCCTGAAACCATAAAATTCCTAGAAGAAAATATAGGCAATAAACTCTTTGATATTGGTCTTAGTAATATTCTTCTGCACATGTCTCTGGGCAAGGGAAACAAAAGAAAAATAAACGGGACTACATTAAACGAAAAAGGTTTTGCACAGCGAAGGAAATCAACAAACTGAAAAGACAACCTACTGGATGGGAGGATATATTTGCCAATGATACATCTGATAAGGGGTTAATATTCAAAATATATAAGGAATTCAATGCCAAAAAAAAAAAAAACTCTAAGTAAAAAATGAGCAGAGTATCTAAACAAACCCATGAAGACATACCGATGGCCAACAGACATATGGAAAGATGCTCAATATCACTAATTATCAGAGAAATGTGAATTAAGACTGCAATGAAATATTACCTCACACCTCTCAGAATGGCTATCATCAATAAATCAACAAACAACAAGTGTTAGGCAAGAATGTGGAGAAAAGGGGAACCTCATACACTATTGATAGGATTGTAAATTGGTGCAGCCACTATGCAGTCTGGAGGTTCCTCAAAAAATCAAAAACAGAACTGTCACATAGCATAGCAATCCCACTTCTGAGTATTTACCTGAAGAAACCCAAAACACTAATTTGAAAAGATATATGTGACTCTATTTCATTGCAGCATTATTTACAATAGCTGAGATATGGAAGCAACCTAAGTGTCCAGCTATAGAATATTACTCAGCCATAAAAAAACTGAAATTTTGTCATTCGTTACAATGTGGATGGATGGAGGGTATTAGGCTAAGTGAAATAAGTCAGACAGAGAAAGACAAATACCATATGAGATCACCAATATGTAGAGCCTAAAAAAAAATCAACAAAACAAACTCATACAGAGAATATTTTGATGGTTGCTAGAGAGGAGGGGCTTTTGAATGATGGGCAAAAACGGTAAAAGGATTAAGAAGTACAAATTGGCAATTGTAAAATTATCATGGGGATGTAAAGTACAGCATAGGGAATATAGCCAATAATATTATAATAACTATGCATGGTGTCACATGGGTACTAGATTTAGGGTGATCACTTTGTAAGTTATATAAATGTCTAATCACTATGTTGTACTCCTAAAACTAATATAGTTTATGCCAACTGTATTTTAATTTTTCTTTTAATTTTTTTAAAATGATAATGACATTCTGTTCATGCTCCATTCACTCAGCCTATTCAATTAGCATGAACAACGCTAGATTTCTCTTTTAAATTTAAATTTTTAAAAATCGAATAACAAACATTTAACTATTATTTTTTTTTAAATACCCTCTTTGAAAAAGAGACATTTTCTTATGTACCATGATGTTAGTGCCATGTGTGGATCTTGACATTGCTCTGTAGAGAATTCCTTGACTCTTTAGACTGGGATCACATAATGCGTGAAATCATTTTCAACTCCAGGAAAGTTTAGAATGACATAAAAATTCATACTCTCAATACTCTGGGGTTAATATTAGAGATAAACTATGTATTTGGTGTTTAAAGTGTCATTTTTCAGGACATGTGACATTCTAGATTATTTAACAGGTTAGATTATTCCAACTTAAAATATGCAGTTTATTTTTAAATGTATGATTTCAAGTTAAAAGGTGTGAGAGGCTTTGACTAAATTTGTCAACAATGCTGGAATATTGAAAAACTTGAAATTTGCTCTATTTAAATTTTTATATAATAGATTTATTTTTTAAAAATTTTAATTACTTGGGAAGGTCTTGCTTGTTAGGGTCATAAATTGCCCAACCAGGCATTTCAAGTGCATAAAAAGAAAATCAAGTATATTGAATTTATAGGAATTTATAAATGTGATTTAAAACATTTAAAAGCACATTAAATGACTTGAAAGTAGGACTGATTTTGAAAATTCATGCTTAAACTGCAAACTCCATATGGAGAAGTGCAGGGAACCACAGCATATTCTCACGATACGTCATCTCATTGAACACTCTTCTTCTTGACCAGGTCTGGCAGTTACACAGCAAATCTAACTACTCTGAGAAAGTCAGCTTTCTAAATTATCCAATAGCGGTCAGTTGGCAGCATTCTTATTACCCAAAACTGACTATAGCAGGAAAATCTACAAAACACTAGGGGAGTGCACTCGATGAGACAAATCCAGAAAGGCCTCTGTGGGGAGAGCTGTGAACAACGAAAGAGTTTGCCTGGAGAGCAGGGTGCAGAGTCTCTTACACGCCTGTGCAGAGAAGCTGGAAAGGCCAGCATGTGCTCCAGAGGCAGCTGGAGCGGGATAGGAGGGCAGGCCCAACCTGTGGAGGTTACTAAACCCAAGGTGGAAAGACCAGTTTCAGAAAGAAATTGGCCGAATACGAGTGAAGGAGAGAAGGCATCTGAGAGCTCAAAAAGCAGCAGCTAATAAACAAAAATGGTTGGGGTACACAGAGCTGCAAATGCAGTGTCCTTAACCCCGATTGGTTGACTCAGGCACCATGACTCAAGTGTCTTACAACCCTGTCTAAAGAGAGAAGCAGGGCCTGGAGGCTCACCCGCTGCCCTCTCCAGGCTGTGAGCTGCTCCAGGCCTGGGACCATGCGTCCTTTCCGTTTGTATTCCCAGAGCCTGGCACCAGGAGGCCACAGGAAATGGTTGCTAGAAGAATGGCAGGAATGAAGTCATGTTCCTGCTGTGGAATTACAAAGACTATTGGAAAGAAGCCAGGAAACCTCAGCTCACTGTATAGACGGTTCCCAATTGACAATGGTTAGACTTAACAATTTTTTGAATTTATGATGGTGCAAAGTGGTATGCATTCACTAGACTCTACTTTGAATTTTGATCTTTGCCCAGGATAGTGATGCTGCTCCTCAGCCACAAGATCAGAGGATACAGTACCACTACTCCACATTTTAATAGTAAATGCATTCTTGACCTAACGATATTTTCCATTTAGAATGCATTTATCCAGATGTAACCCAATCATAAGTCAAGTATCATCTGCATTGTGGTCAATCAAAGCATTCCCTTAAATCTGTGTGTGTGTTTGTCTTGCCAAACACAAAAATAACCAAAGCTGCTTTAGGCTTTGTGGCTTGCTTTTAATACTGTAAGTCAGGAAGGTTTGACTTCACATATTTCACCTAAAAAGTTTCCTTTACTTTCAAATGTCAACATTGATCTCCTACTTTAAACTTAGGGGAATTTTTCCCAAGGTTTATTCTCCTGGACCTCTTTGCCCAGGATATGATGGCCCTTCCCATCTTCCTTGGGCTTATATGACATTACACATTATACAATTGACCATCCCCACTGCCCTCCCCTCATCCCTCTCTGTCATCCCCTTTCTACATAGCAAAGGCATCTACTCTGATCTAAGATGCATCATGAACCTACTAGTGACAATCATGTCACCTCTTCATGAGCTCCAGTCACCCATTTCAAATTGCATACTTGACATTTTAACAGTAATGGCCCACTTTGGCTCAAAGTCATCTAAAATTAAACTTGACTCCCTCCATCCTCACAAAAGAGCTGCCCTACCTGACTTCTGTTTCTGTTAATGGCTTCAACATTCCTCAAATCACCCAAACTCTAAGTTTGTATTCATTTTGGACTTTTCAATTCCTTGTCTTCCCCTACTCTCCGATGTATATGTCTTCAATTACTGGATTCTTTCCTCAAATTTCCTTTAGTATTCATCTGAATTTCTACTTTCTTGACCACTTTGTAAGTTCATATTGCCTCTGTTTCTAACGGATCTACATGCCTCCATTTTCTCTCCAGTCTATCAGACTTATCTTCCCATAAAAATAGTAAAAACAATGGCCAACATTTATTAAGCACTTACTATGTGCCAGGTTTTGTTCTAAGGCCTTTACATATATTCATTCATTCAATACTCACATCGGTCCTGATGTTGTTTTTCTGATTTTACAGATGAGAAAACTTGAAGCACAGAGAGGTTAAGTAGCTTGCCTGAGAACCCACAGCTAGGTATGTGGACAGCAGAATGATATAAAAGGCTGCCCATTGTCTACAGAGTGTAGGCAAAATTACACCCTGAAATGTGACCCCCACCTTGTTCTCTCTGCTCAACTGTATTCATGTCAGCCAGACTCTTGTCTTTCCCTGGGCTAAATATGCTTTTCCCTCTCCTGTCCTACCAGGCCCTCCCCCATCCTCTCTGCCCTCCTGTCCCATCGTCCCAGGCACAATTCCACCAGCCCTCCTTACACACCCTGTTGGGGCCATCTTACGTCACCATGCTTTCTGCTGCCTCTGGACACTGCTGCTATTGTAAATGTCACCACTTCATGCTGTAGCAGTTCAAATGATATCTTTTGGGGATCCATGTGCACAGCTGATGTGAGGGAGCCATCTTGGCGTGAAAGACATTTTGAGGGAGCAGGATCCAAATAGTATATCTAAATATAAATGCACTGTTGTTTTTGCTTTTCATCTTGTATTTTATTCTATTTACTTTTTCATTTCCAAGAAATATTCATCATAGACACCCTGAGCCCTCACCCTTTCCCTGTCACTCAAATTCTCCCTGAGCCTGGCCAGTTCTCAGGGATAAAGTAGGGGGATCCATAGTGCACATGACTTGATCTTTTTTTTCCCCTTAGACACTTTAGTTTTTAACTAGAATATGCAAATATATGGTACAAAATTCCAAAGGTCCAAAGGCTATATCATGAAAACTAACCCTCCTTAACTACCCTGTACCCAGCCACACCATCCTCTCCCAAAAGCAATCAATTATCTTCTCAGAGGTATTCAGTGCATGTGCAAGCACATCTATATATGATATCTTTTAAAGATGGAAGTTCAATCATTTGTTTTCTGACACTGTGATTATCAAGACACAGACATTAAAAATTATCCTGATGTTGGGGGAACGCGTGTTTCATGGATATAGAGTTTCAGTGTTGCTGGATGAAAAAGTGCTGAAGATCAGTTGTACAAAAAAGTAAATGGTTGATGGTATATGTCACGCATCTCTCCTCCCAGCTCTCTGTAAAAAAGACTACGTCTTATACATTTCTGTACCTCTGCTCCCCTTTACCACAATACCCAGGGCTGGTCCAGTGTCTAGGCTCAGAGCAAACACTCACTCTGGTTTGGGGTCAGTGGAAACCCCATTCTAAGCCAAACCTCCTGAGAAAAGGGGGCCCCAGCTTAGCTCATCTGCACTGCGGCTTATTCCTTTTGCAGAACTGGGCTCTGCTTAGCTTCCAGGCCCCATTCGCCAAACAGTCCTCACCATTCCTTTGAGAAAATTGCTTCAGTAATGACTCACAAAGAAGGGGCCATAAAGCACTGAATCACCAGTGCCCCTTCCTGCCCTTCTCAGTAGCTTCTGCTTTGTGTTTTCCCTTCCAGAGACAATTTAGGATCTGTTTCTGTGCTTTTGGCCCCATACGACGGCTGCCAGCTAAACCGAAATCAGCAGTAACCTTTTCCCCAACTCATTGTTTAC
This sequence comes from Macroglossus sobrinus, assembly GCA_004027375.1. Lineage (NCBI taxonomy): Eukaryota > Metazoa > Chordata > Mammalia > Chiroptera > Pteropodidae > Macroglossus > Macroglossus sobrinus. Next base: position 865,254 of record PVKZ01000269.1, on the reverse strand, counting down.
CTGAAAATAGCTGTCACTGATAAATGCTGCCTTGCCTGGTTACTAACCAAGCTGAAAAAGAAAATCAGATCAACAAGAGAACAGATTTGTGCTTGGCTATGGTCCCCACTGTTTTTAAATGATAAGCCAGGTCATGCCCCTGACTGAGACTCTGACAAAACCTTTCTCTAATCGTGTTTGAAAACTGTTTAAGAATTATTTTGAATAATGTAACTTCGAAAAGGCCCACATGAAAAAGAAATAAAACTCTTTTAAAATGTATAAATTTTCTAAAAAATGTCCAGCAACTTACATGCAAATAAAATAAAAGGCTCTAGACACAGAACTTACATCCTTTCTAAAAATTAACTCAAACTGGATCAGAGACCTAAATGTAAACCACAAAACTACAGAACTCCTAGAAGATTGCACAGGAGAAAGTCTAGACTATAATGTAATCTATGGACTCCAGATGACTTTGGATATGCGATGGATTTTTAGATGTGACACCAAAGGCACAATCCATAGAACAAAGAATTGATCGTTTGGAATTCATTAAAGTTAAAAAGTTCTGCTATGGAAAAGACACAAGAAAATAAAAAGACAAAACCATGGACTGGGAGGAAATATTCATAAAAGATACATCTGGTAAAAAATTATTATCCAAAATATACAAAGAATTCTTAAAACTCAACAATAAGAAAAAAATAAGAATAGGGCAAAAGATCTGAATAGACACCTCAAGTGTCTATTAAAAAAGATATACAGATGGCAAATCAGTTACGAAAAGATACTATCATTGTCATTTAGGAACTGCAAATTAAAACATTGAGATACCACTACACACCTATTAGAATGGCCAAAATCTAAAACAGTGACACCACCAAATGTTGGCACGGATGTAGAGCAACAGGAACTCCCATTCATTGATGGGGGTGGGGGTATAACATGATACAACTACTTTGGAAACAGTTTGGTAGTTTCCTATAAAACTAAACCTATTCATACCACATGATCCAGCAATCATGCTCTCTGGTTATTTGCCCAAAAGAGCTGAAAATTTATGTCCACATATAAAACCTCTACACAGATGTTTATAGCAGTTTTATTCACAATTGCCCAAATTTAGAAGCAACCAAGATGTCCTTCAAGTAGGCAAATGGATAAACTATGGTTCATCCAGACAATGGATTATCATTCAGCACTACAAGCAAATGAAATGACATGGAGGAAACTTAAATGCATACAACTAAGTTAAAGAAGGCAATGTGAAAAGGCTGCTTACTCTGTGATTCCAACTATATGACATCCTGGTAAATGCAAAAGATTGGTGGTTGCCAGGGATCAAGAGAAGAGAGAGATGAATAAATGGAGCACAGAGTATTTTTAGGATAGTCAAACTATATTGTATGATACTATAATGATAGATACATGTCCAAACCCATAGAATGGGCATCAAGAGTGACTAATGTAATCTATGGACTCCAGATGATCATGTGTCAGTGTAGGTTTAACAACTGTAACAAATGTACCACTCTATTAAGGGATATTGGTAATGGGCGAGGCTGTGTGTGGGGAGGGGTATATGGGAACTTTGCACTTTCCGCTCAATTTTATTGTGAACTTAAAACAATAAAGTCTATCTTTAAAAAAAAAGAAGAGGAAAGATTTTAATAACAAATTAATACTCCAGGTCATATGGGAAAAAAGGGATATCCCTATGACAGAGGACCACATGACTAACCACACAAATGCCTCAGGCCAGGAGGCACAGCGTTCTCCACACACATCAGGCTCTTAGGCCTGTTAGAATGTTCCAGCCCCCGCCTTTTAACCAAGCCATCAAAGTGTGGCACAGTAATTTCTTCCTGAAAATTGGTTTTCTCCTTATATTTTTTTCCTTAGTTCTTTTCCCACTCTAATGGGCTCCACTCTAAGTCTCAGGATGTATACTTTTATCATCACTTCTTTGGTTGAATTAACGAGTGGATTGGCCATACTGTGAAAGACATTAGGGACACAGAAGCCGGAACACAGAAGAAATTAGATGCTGTGCATAAGTCTCCGCGTGAGGCCATCAGTTGCTCCTGTCTCCATGGACCCCCAGGACCAGTGGTCAGACCATATGAAGGGTTGGAGAGGGTTTACTGACATAATCAAGGGCATTATTCATATAATGCAAGTCAAAAGAACAAGTCTAGCCATTAAGGCCATTAAGAAATAAAAAAGAATCTGGCCAACAATTCGCACAGATCTATGCATATAAATAACTCAAACATGTATAGTGTTAAACTCATTTGTATGTATTTGTATGCATCTCAGTTATATATACATAAATTATATGCACAATACAAGTAGATATGCACTCATAGGCACAGATGTATACTGAAAAAAATCAAAAAAAGTCTCCTGAATATGTACCTTTAGCCAAAATGAAAAAGAAAATATTTCCAGTTTTCATTATCATCATGTTAATATTAATGAGCAAATTTATTACAATGTAATGCCAGTTGGTATGTTTTTCAGATAACAAGTTGTACATTAATGCACACTTTTTTTTTATGGTGACTCTGGTTAACAAAATCCAGTAAATTTCAGGTGTACAATTCCACAGTATAATACACATTTTTTTGTTGTTTTTTCTTATTCTGTTACTTCTTTTAAAATTATAAGCAGAGTTCCATAACAATAATTATCCTAAAATTTTTTAATCCCCCTGAATCTGGAATGTAAGCTATAAATACATTTATACCAATTTTTGAAGAGATTTATTAAAACGTAATTTATATACCACACAATTCACCCATTTAAAGTATACAATTTGATGGTTTTCAGTATATTCACAAAGTTGTGCAACCATCATCACCACAATCAATTTTAAAACATTTTCATCTCCACAAACAGAAACCCTATACCCTTCTGCTATCACCCTCCTATGTCGTCATCATCCCCACCAGCCCTCAGTAAATGCTAATCTACTTTCCGTCTATGGATTTGCCTGTTCCGGAAATTTCGTATAAATGGAATCACATAATACGTGGCCTTTCATTACTGGCTTCACTGAGCACAGTGTGTTTGAGGTTCATCCACATTGTAACTTGTACTTCATTCCTTTTCGTGACTGAATAACATTCATTTGGATGTATATACCCATGTTGTTCATGCATTTGATGGACACTTGGTTGTCTCCATCTTTTAGCTATTATAAATAATGCTGCCAGGAACATTGATGAACAAGTATCTATTTAAGTCTGTTTCAATTCTTTGGGGCACATATGTAGGAGTGGAATTGCTGGGTTATATGGTAGTTCTGTGAACTTTTTAAGGAACTGCCGAACCCTTTTCCACAGTGCCTGCACCATTTTACAGTCCTAGCAGCAATGAGTTCCAATTTCCCCACATCCCCACCAACACTTGTTAATTTTCTTGATGATCATATCATCACAATCATTTTAGTGTGTATAAAATGGTATCGCACTGTGGTTTGGATCTGCATTTCCCTACTGACTAATGATGTTGAGCATCTTTTCATGTGTTTATTGTCCATTTGAATATTTTCTTTGGAAAAAAAGTCTATCCAAGTCCTTTGCCCATTTTTTAGGATTATCTTTTTATTGTTTAGTCCGTTTTTTAAATGGTCATAGTTTTTAGCCCAGTTGGCCGTATCTGCTAGTAAGGCCCAGAAGTACAGGTTACATTTCATGGCCCCATGGCTGTGACATCAGCAGAATGGACAAATCTATTTTGGACTATGCGGCTGTGTTACACTGCTCTGCTGTCCTTAACTACAAGTTCTATTGTTTTCATGTCATTTGGAGACTTAAAGTAAAGACTGATATTCACCTGTGTACCACTCTAAGATAAATTTAGTCAAAGCATAATCATTGTTTGAGCAGAGTTCCAGGTAAGAAGGATTGTGGACAATTTTATGAAATAAGGGTTCTAATTCTTCCCTTTTAATAAACCAAAAATTTAAAGAAAAAATTTTAGAAATGTATGCCTGCTACAGAGGAGGTAGTCAGTAACCTTTGATATCATTTGTAACTTATTCTTGACATAAAATGTGAGCTGCTACAAAGGATAAGTTGTATTTATGTGGGGGAAGGATGGATTTATTGCAAACTAGTGAGCTAGAGAAATATTGCATGATGGATGGAATTGAATTGCAGGGCGTGTATCTGCCTTCCTGGAGGAAGTTACTCCATAGACAAGCATCACAGTGTTCCTTGGAGGGGGTTCCCTCACAGCTTCAGAAGCATCTGGGGACTGGTTAAGAATGCATATTCCCAGGTCCCACCCCAGTCCTGAATCAGACCTGCTGCAGGCGGACTCAGGAATGTTAAGATGTTCTCTAGGCCATTTACATGCAAAGGACAGTTGGACAGAATGGAGCTGTAAGACCTTTATCGGGCTGATACATTTGAGTGACAACTGTTAACCCATTTCCCATTTTCCCCAAGAATACTCATCGGCGGTACTGTGGCTGCAGCGTTTACCCCGAGATAACTCACGAATTAAGTCCTAACCTTACCCCCAAAGTTTACCATGAAACATCTCGCATTTATTACTATTTTTGCATCACTCTAGTATATCAATAGTCTTTGGAAACAAATGACATCGTTCTATTTATAGCATTCTGTTTTTAGTAGTGGTATTTCCATTTACAAAATACAGCCATTCTCAATGGCTGAAAATATCAAATCCTAGAAAATGTAGTGTTCCTATGCATATTGTTAACATTGTTCAACAGTTGTTAGCTAAAGATTCACTTGATGAATCCAGTTTATGCATATATTTCTGTTACGTTAGGATTAAAAACAAGTTCTGTTTAGAAATAAGTCCATGAACAGTTATACTTTATTTTCACATTGAAATCAGTCAGATTTGCTTTAGCCTCAAAAAGTATGTTTATGTAAAATTAAATTAACCCTGGCAGCAAGCTGCACTTTTTTTTTTTTTTTCTAAATGGAAAATCTGTTAAAGTCTTTAGATTAAATAAGTTTGTTGAGTCCCTTCTGCAAACAAACAGGTGCTGGAGACTTTTAAAAGACTGTTCTCAGGTTTAAATTATTTCTAGTTATTATTTGTCTATTAAACTGAAGTGCAGCCCAGGGCTACCACTACACATTAACCTTGAAATACTATTTCTAACATTTCCAACCTACACATCCTTTAGAAGACCTTATTCTGTGCCTGTCCCTGTCTCAGTCAGTGAAAGAGCAGAAACAATCACGTGTTCAGTAATAGAGGGATGCTAAACTGGCACAATAATATGCTGGAATATTATGCAGCTATTAAAATTATATTTATGAAGACTACAACAACAGTGTTTAAAATGGGATGTTAAGGAAAACAATCTCTATAGACCCCGATTATTATAGCTTATATTATAAAAAATATATAAACAGACACTGGATGTAAGTTCCTCACAAATATTAAAGTGGCCATCTCTGAAATACATGACTATGGTTTATTTTCTTCCTGCTGTTGTTCAAAATGTCCAGCTTTAAAGATCATAGGTTATTTTTATAATGTAAAATCTTTTTCGAATAAAAGGCACTTTTTTTTTTTTTTTGGCCATGAATAATTACAACTACTCAGTTCAATTTCTCTAAACGTTGATTTAGCAGCAAGCATCTATCTTGCCTGCAGGATAGTTCACCTAATCAAAAAGTCAAGGAACTCCGGTATGCTGGAAATTGAGGACCTGAGCTTTTCTCTTTCATCCTTCACTGGGCTGGTTTCTCAGGAGCAAAATGCTGCGGGCATTTACTCAGTGTTGACTCTCACCAAACTAAAAGACATCACCTCGAAAGAGCGTTGCACTTTCCTGGGATACAAGCCCCCACCTGAACAGGGTAGACTCAATGCATCCGACAGCACTGAGTTATGAAAAAGGCGCTGGGCCCTGGTCTGCTCTCAGCTGCCTGTATCATGTTGGGAAAATTACTTCTCCTCTTGTGGCCCCCATGTATATGAAAATGGTGAAGTCTGACTGGATCTGTAAGGTCTTGCCAGCTTTAACAATCTATGAATCCCACTTAAAAACGGTCAACAGCCCAAGGAGATTGTGATAGTGTTGAAAATACCCTCTTGTGTGTATGAGCGTGTGGGAGCATGAGAGGGAGGCCAGAAGAATTTATCCTACGGTAAGAAATCATAGACAAAGGGCACAAAGATATATGAACAAGGATTTTCTTTACGGTGTTGTTCTTAACAGTGAAAATACAAAGAATGTAATTTTCCTACAGTAGGGAAAGGATTAAATGAATTATGGTACAGCCAAAAATATAACATCTGACAATCATTTAAAATTATGTAGATCTGTACCCACCGGTGTAGAAAGCTATTCGGAATGTATTAAGTGAAAAAGCAACTTATAAAATATATATATAAAATATACCTTTTTGAATATGTATACCTACACACAGCTTTTAAAAGGATAATAGTAATTATGGTGCTTTAATAGTGATAGTTTTTAAAAGGATAATGGTGGTGGTGATGAAATTGCTGGTAAGATTTTTCTTTTGGTTTATTTCTAATTTCTAATTTTCTATACTAAACATACCTTATTTGTGTAATTAAAATAAATACACTGATATACTGTATATCAATCAGAGTTCTCCTGAGAAATAGAGCCAATAGGAGAGAGGGATAGATAGATACACTCACGTGTGTACGTGTGTGTGTGTGTTGCAGTCCTAGGACAGAATTTCTTTACTGAAAAACCTGTTTTTGCTAAGGCCTCCAACTGATTGGCTGAGGCCTACCCACATTGCAGGTAATCACCTTTATAGCCAACTGATTGTAGATGTTAACCACATCTACAAAATACCTTCACAGTAACACTTAGATCAGCATTTGATTAAATATCTTGGAACTGTAGCCCAGCCAAGTTGACAAACAAAGCTAACCATCGCACAGGAGACTTCTTTTCAACTAACAAAGTAAAATAAAACATGGTAACATTTTAATTCACTGGGATCTCCGTGGGCTGGGATAGGCAGTCTGTGATGAGGGGCTGTTCCTCACAAGGGAAGCTGAGGAGCCGGGAGGGGGCTGCTGTCTCCAAGCCCCTGAGTATGGGTGATCGGCAGTTGTGCGGTTTGGGAGGGTGGGTGGCAGAGGGTGGGTGGCGGGCACAAGGGACCTGGCAGAAGGCAGTGTTGCGTGGAAATGATCCCATCCTGTGAACCTTCAGTTACCAAACTCAGGAGATGCCTGTGAGTCAGGGCTGCTGACGTGGAAGGAGGAGCACAGAAGGAAGCCTCAAGAAAAGCAAGGACAGAAAAAATCCTTGATATGAAGGACTCTTAATATCCAGGCTGTGACAACAAGTTTGGGTCCCCCCAGACTTTCAAAAGGTGCAGAGCCCCCCATATCTGGTTACAAATCAAGCCCAGATCTAAATGACTTTGCAAAGTTCCTTTCTTCCCCATGCTGGTGGCACAGACTGATGTAACATATGTTTCGTATAGATTTTTAAGTCATTAGCAGTTTAAATTAACCAGCTGAATGATCTCACTGCATGAAAGAAGCAGGCACAGTCAGTGGGGGGTTCCGGAGGATCGACCAACCCACCAACTATTATTCAGCAGCACAAGTGAGGCCAAAGAGAGATGTTAAAGTGAAACTCCACAAGCACCAACGGCAACATGAAAAGGCCAGAATAAAACCTTGCTTCATCATTTGGGAAAATTACAAGGCAAAAGTGGACAATCTTTGTCTGTCGACATATCTGGCAAAAAGGAGGGAGAAAGAGTTGTTTCTTTCCCATTTCTCAGTTCTGGGAGACAGATACCCAAAACTCCTGCCCACTCTCCGCCGAGCAGCCTGCTCAGGCCACTCACTATCCTCACCTCTCTGAGCCTTTTCAAAAGCTGAGCCACGCGGTGTTTCCTGTTTGTCTCTCACTCTTTCCACAATGAGCATCGTTACTGTTATAATCAGGAAGAAAAAACAGTCTACGTTTTAAAAATCTGGCAGGGGGGGACGTCTGCTTTCAAGATAGTAATTTTAGAATACATGTTTACCTCCCCTTTAATGCAAAAATTCTTTGAAATGATCCAATAAACAGTAATATAGGGGGAACCATCTATAGCAGGGCTGGAGAACAGAGGAAGATACCAGAAATAGGCCAGGAGCTCTGAGGACTTCCTAGAACTGAAGCAGATAAGAACGGGCATATGTATTGAGAGAGAAGACACAGGTACACTTTTCTGGAGTGTGATTTAGCAGTATATCAATTATAAACGTGTACACCCATATTTGTAGTCACCCAGCCCTTGGGAATTTATCCTAGAGGCATAATGGGACAAGCATATGCCCAAAGATGTCTGTTACGCTGATAGCTGTAGATTCACTTTTTCATATTTTCAAGGCTTATTTAACTTCATTTCTGTCCTTTCTCTAAGTGTTCCTCATCCATGTGCTCCCGCTAAAGGTTGAGACCAATAAAAGAAAGCATTTCATTACTGTGACTATGCAAATATTGTTCTATGCTGGGCCACATAGTGTGTTAGAATTACATTGATTTCTCTATGGATTCCACATTACAATACAAGGGCACTTGAAAGAGAATATTTCTAGCATCAAGGAAAAAATGAGAGTCTCTATTTTCATACCCCATTGACTCCTTAAAAGAATGTCACATTTGACGCTGGTTTATACGTCTCCTGTGCAGTTTTAGCATAACCTTATAATTTCGCATTTCTTTTCCTCTATTTGCCTTTCTATCCTCAATTTTTTCCCGACCTTCTGTCATAATTTCCATTCTGTGGATTTCGCCACCCCCCTTTTTTTCCCTGAAGTTCCCTGGTCCTTTTCTCCCTTGTGGGCTGAGACTTTCAAAGTCCACCGTACAGCTATCTTGAAACTTTCCTGCCCTGCTCCCCAGGGTTGGAATTCACCAATCCCATGCTTCCCCCTTCCCTGCTTTATACCGTTTTGCTGAATTCTGAAGTAACTTTCTAAGAAAGGTAGATCAATATTAGAAATGAGAAAGGAAACACAACTTCCAATACAGCAGAAACGTAAGAAAAATATATATGAAGAATATATTGTGAACAAATTTAAATTTGAAAAATTAGTTGAAAAAGTGGAGCCTACCAAAACTGATGATCATAGAAAACCTGAAGCATCCCATAACCAGTTAGAAATCTTTCCACGAAGAAGCCCAAACAGCTTAATGGAAAAATATCTACCACTCACTTAATGGATAAATTTCAGTTTTACCCGATTTGTATGCCTCCCGATTTGTATCCTTTCATAACTAGCATAACCTAGTCCAACTTTAAATATCAAACTCCAGACAAGGAATGTATGGGAAAAAAAAAAAAGTTAAGAACAAATCCCACTTGCATAAACACTACCGTGAGGACATCAGTCACTTTTCTTCCTGGGCAAACAAGATAACCTTTTCCAGCCCTTGCGTTTGTGTGGCCAGAGGACTGTGCTCGAACCAATGAAATGTGAAAAGAGTGATGTGTGCAATTTCAAGCCAAGGCTTTTAAAGTAGTACCCATACTTCCCCTACCCTCTTCCCCTTCCCACTGGCCGAGTGCAGAGGATTACAAGGCCCTAGATCCATTGGACAGAAAGAGCCTGATGCCCACCAAGGAGATTATTACATGAGCAAGAGATAAACTTTGACTGTGTAAAACCATGACAATTTGGGGGGCTGTTACAACATTAAGCATTTTACTTAATCAGAGATTGATAGTTTGAAGTGGGGTGCTAGCAATAAAATAAAACAATAACAATAAAGCAAAATATATATATATAACCATGGGTTGGCAGTTAAGGGGCAAGTTGTGAGGAAATAGATTTCATAGGCCAAACCGGCATTGGGTAAACCATTTGGTAAAACTGTCACCCGTGACAGGTGGGAGGTAGACCATATGCCCACTCGAGCCCATAAGTTATAAGGAAAATGGCTGGATAAGCCACAGTGTTTGTATGTGTCAGTTTTTATTTGCTGCATTCAGCAAGTATTACAAGGAAGAGTTGAGCACAGACAACATTTCTGGTTTGAGAACAGAGACGGAGGAAGTAGCACAAAAATTAGGGTTGAATAAGCTGAACGCTAAAAGCTCACTAGTTTCAGGTTTCCTAATTACTCAGAGGCAGGCACTTAGCAAAGATCAGAGAGGAGCGCTGCCATCCACTTAACACAACTGCGTTCACCGCCTCCAGGTGGGGCCCATTAAGTTGAAAAAGAGAGAGGTCTGAAGGTGAGGAAGCGAACAAATAAAGCAAGCTTGGGCATTTCATCCAGAACAGGCAGTAAACAGCGTGGCTAGTGGGAATTTAGATGTATTTAAAGTGTAGAATAAACTCTAGATTTCAGACACGTAAGAAGAAAAAGGTAAAATATTTCATTAGAAATTTTTTATGCTGGTTACACATTGAAATAATATTTTAACATTGTGTTGCCACCAGAAAAAAAACAAATCAGGCCTAAACTTAAGAGGCTGTGACTGTAAAAAACTTTAGACCCCCAAACTTGCACGAGCAAGAAAGTCCCATATACACACACACAAATGATTCTGTTTCTGGCTCTCAAACATTTCTTAAGAAGCTAAAACTCCTAAATCACATACTACAATATTTATGATTAACCATCTCTGATTCAGACCTAAAGCATATAAAACATATTAAGAAATTAAGGAAACAGAAAAATGAGGTACCCAAAACACATTTCATTTTTACTAATCAATTTCAAACCAATAGACTTAATAATTATTTAAGACAATGCCCTATAGTTTGTGATCTAGAGAAGCTAAAATTTTTAAATAAAAGGCAACTATATTTGCCAGAGAACGCTGCCAGCAGATGAAGATGAAGGGCTTTTAGATTTGCCCAAACCTAGTTACTTCTAGAAAGCATGCTAGTTAAAATACTAAACTATTTTCAGCTATGCACCAGCCTCTGGGCTGGTGGTACAGCCATTTATGACAATCACATATCATTTTCTTTAATAAGTACTAATAATTAAATGAAAGCAGTTGACTCAATAACATGAATCTTAGCATTTATTATTATATAAATAAACCTTTATGTAAGGCCTATTATATAAATATTAGCATTTCAACCATTAAAAAAAAAAAAGAAATACCTCCATTTTGGAACAGGACCTCTGGAGAGCTATCCTTGCAGAGTTGTCAATCAGGACTGGAGGAAGGACCATTTCAACAGGCGTGCAGCCAACATGTGGGTGGCACTGTGCAGGACAGAGGGGCTGTCAGAGGCCAGGTGGTGAGCTCTCACCTGGATTCCAGCGCTACCTCCTTGTGGAGGTCAGTCAGCAGGAACCACCTGCTCCTCGGTGTGGGGCGGCTCAGCGGTCAGCCAGGATCACGTGCTAGACACTCTAAAATGCTTCAGGACTTCACGAGAAAGGCCTGTGAGCCGCTGTATTTAAAGAGCCCGAGTTCCTATTTTCTAGGTACATGGAATTATTGCAAACAAAGGATACTGAATGGGCATGGCTGTCACGTATTTTGGAATTTTCCATTAAGTAATTTGCTTTTCCCAGAAAATAAAAATGGGGTGGTAGCCCCCTTCTTGGTGGTTGCTGATAATTTTCCCAGTTCACGGGTGCCTGGCCCTCCATAGGGCTGGCTGTGTCCTGGCACAGGTGTGAGCTCTTTGGAGAGCCTTGAGCACTTGATAAGATGGAGGGAGCCCAGGTGCCTTCTAAAATACCGTGTTTCCTTAAGGTTCCCCGACAGTTGCTGCTGAGGTGCATCTTGCTAACATAAGAACCCCGGGGGCCGGGCCAGCCACAACATGGGCTTTGAAAGGGGAAACGTCTGTATGGAGCTCCCCACAAAAAGAGTAATTACATTTCTTTAACGTGGCATTAAAAGCAAGCATCAATTCAGTGCTGCAAATGTGCAGCATGACAAATAGAATCTAGTTGCTGAGTGGGTGGCAATATTACAATTCCTACACTAGCGTCATACTTTTAGAATTCGAGTTCTAAACTTTCAATAATAAAACTGTAATAATGTTCATTTGTAGGCTCACTCAGTCTTGGGGCTACGGGGACCAGTGCGGACATTGACCCTGAAGTCCTGGCAGGGACTCCTGCTGCAATATGGCCAAGTGACCTTGTTTGTATTCTGGGGCCAGGCCTCCAGTGACATGAATGCTATTGCCCATTCAGATACAGACCACGTTAACCTTGAAATGAAAGCCCAGGTGAGAGGCAACAAGCATTTATATGAGGTGCAAAGAGAATTGCAATTCTAAGAAAGCACTGATACAGGCAGAAAACCATTGTTAGAGGGTGTTTATGAGAAAGGGAAGGGGAATTATTGCATGATTAGAAGGAAGGAATTTTTACTGGTGTTAGTAAGTCAAGGAAGGATTCCTACAGGTGCAAATAAGCTACGCTATGCCTTAGGTATGCATGGTGGTGCTAATTCTAGAGAATGTCTTTAATTTTTAGTCCACTAGTCAGAGTGTCTGCTTTCCTGTTCGATTTGTTTGTAATATAATGTCACTTTTGGACTAGTCGAGGGTCGTTTTGCCCAGTTTAAACGTTCCAAGCGTCTGAGGAGTAAGGCGCGAGAGGCAGCTTGGACTCCACTTTGACGTGGCTTTGTTCATATTGTCACAACCCTTATGTCTGTTCAGCCCTCTGTGGTCTCAAACCTACTGCCTGTAGATGGAGATAGTTTGGCAAATGTAGTGGAGTTTTGAATATGCACCTTAGTTAGACATCTGATGACCTTCTGCAAGTTTTGGTTATAGACTTTAGGCTGAAGGTTTGAAGGGTTTTCTGATTAACTTAGAACCAGAGCAAGGCTGTGAACCCACAGCACTTCTGCCACTGAAAACCAATGGGATTGTCATTGAGTTAATTAGAAAAATGATTATGGCTTTTTATCCTCCAAATTTTTTAAATTGAGATATAACTGACATATAATATCATATTAGTTCCAGGTATACAATACTTGATTCAATGTACAATAATGATTCAATATGTGTATCTACTGTGATCACTATATTAAATCTATCATCCACCATACATAGTAACAATTTTTTTTTCTTGTGATAAGAACTTGTAAGAATTACTCTCACCAGAGGGGAGTGGGGAGCAGGGAGAAGGGAGGTAGATGGTGGGGGGAGAAAAAAAAGAAAAAAAAATTAAATAATTTCTTCAATTAAAAAAATTAATTAATTTTTTAAAAGATTTACTCTCTTAGCAACTTTTAAATATGCAATACAGGATTAACTATAGTCGCCTTGCTGTACATTACATCCCAGGACATTCATTTTGTAACTGGAAGTTTGTGCCTTTTCACTCCCTTCATCCATCTCCCCTTTGCTTATCACTGCAAACGTGTAGTTGTAGACTCTTGGTTAAATAAATCCAAAAATAATCTGTCCCGTCTATACACAATAAAAAAAGGTTCCTTCTCAGGAAAATTCAGAATCTGACACAGACTGGGCATGAAGTTCCCAAGCTCACCCCATAGACTTTTAACTGGGGTCAGAATCTAGTTATTATGGGCTGAACTGTGTCCCTCCCCCACGATATGTTGAAGTCCTAACTCCTCAGTACCTCAGAATGTGACTGTACTTGGGGATAAGGCCTTTAAAGTTGTAACGAAGGTAGAATGAGGTCCTGTGGGTGGCCCAGATCCAATATGACTGATGTCCTCAGAAGAAGAGATTAGGAGACAGACACACACTGAGGGAAGACCAGGTGAGGGCACAGGGAGAAGACGGGCATCTGCATCAAGGAGCCTCAGAAGACACCAGCCCTGTCGACACCTCGATCTCAGACTCTCGGCCCCCAGAACTGTGAGAAAATACATCTCCGTGTAGAAGCCGCCAATCCGTAGTACCTCGTTATGGCAACCCCCACAAAATAACACTCTAGTCAAGTGAGGTTCGATGGGGACCTGCTCTTACAGAACACAACAGCATCCTCAGCCTGCAGAGAAGAGGACATGGTGGATTCCCACAGAGCTGACAGAGACAACGACAGTAAACACAGTGTCGCGGTCCAGCCACAGCCGGGCGGGGAACAGCACGACAGAGCAGTAAGCCCTGTTTGACCTTCAGAGGCTCTCTGACCTTCAAAATTCTGATTTAGAAATATTATTTGATTGTTTCCCTTTCCTCTAAAATTTCTATAACAATTTTTTCTATATTTCTACAAAATAACTTACATAAGCATTCTATAGTTTAATCGGATTGTTGAAAAAGGAATTGTGTGTGACCAGGTGTTTCACCATGGGAGTAAACTTCATTTCACTACCAAGTATTTTTTTCAAATAGACTTTATTTTCTAGAGCAGTTTTAGGTTCACAGCAAAACTGATGAAAGGTACAGAGATTTCCCATATGCTCCCTGCCCCGCACATGCACAGCCTCCCCCAGTATCAACATTCCCCACCAGAGTGGTACATTTATTACCACTGATGAACCAACAATGATATGTCATAGCCACCCAGAGTCCTTCCTGTATATCAGGGTGCTCTCTTGGTGTTGTTCATCCTGTGGGTTTGGACAAATGTATAATGACATGTATCCACTACTAAAATATCATACAGAATAGTTTCACCCCTCTAGAAACCCTCTGTGTTCTGCCTATTCATCCCTCCCCTCAACCACCTCCAATCCCTGGCAACCCCTGATCTTTTTACTGTCTCCATAGTTTTGCCTTTTCTAAAACGTCACATAGTTGGACTCATACAGTATGTTGCCTTTTCAGATTGGCTACTTTCTGGATGCACCACAGTTTGTTTATCCACTCACCTACTGAAGGGCATCTTCGTTGCTTCCAAGTTTTGGCACTTATGCATAGAGCTGCTTTAAGCATCTTCGTGCAGGTTTTTCTTTAGACATGAGTTTTCATCTCCTTTGGGTAAATACCGAGGAGTGTCGTTGCTAGATCAAAGGGTAAGAGTATCTTTAGTTTTATACAGAACTTCAAAACTGTACTAAGTATAATTTAAAAGTGCAGTCAAACAAAATCTCTTTTTGGAATGAAATACAGCCACAACGTGTTTGTAAATGCCCAGTAGAACTCATACACGAGAGTACACAGGTGTTTTCAGACAAATCCATTTTGCTGCCACTGTGCATGGCCGAAGCCAATTCCCACCACAATAAAAAGAAAAATCATCTGAAGTTATAGAATTGGAAACTCTTCTTGAACTTGCCATTATTAGGAAGAGAAGGCAAAAATAGTGTTTGTTTTTCTCATAAGAACACCCCAAAGGGAAACAGATATGCTCAGCAAGAGTCTTTCTCTTTTATGTTCCCAAGGCAAGAACAATCTGTGTTGGGGAAGATTTTAACATAGTCATTTAAAGAAGGTTTTCAGTATATAATGTTATGTACAAACGTGATTCAGCAGCTAAATAAATGTGCCCTGGCCTTTACCTCCTAAACTTCAGTACCTTAGGGGTTCTGAGGGTGTCATCAAGGGAAAAGGCCGAAACACCACAAAGAAACCCAGAACTTCAGCAGCTGTTCTGTTAACACCTTCTGCTAAAGCACATCTTACAACCATCAGTAACAGCGTTCAGACAAACTGTACTTCGTAGGTATGGGCTTGAAAACCCGTGCTTCTGCTTAATATAACTCACGATGCATTGAAACAAAAGCTAAATTATGTTACGCACAATTGTAACTATGCAGGAAATATACACATGTTTGACCAAAATGCCAAGAATTTTTATATGGCCGTATATGAGGCTGTATATAACAAATGCATGTTTTCCACCTTCAGTAACAGCAAAAGTATTTAATTTTTAAATGTCAGATTCATGCTTATATCCCATATCTCTTCTGATAGTGACAATTTGTTTCAGCCTCAGTTTCAGCTGAATGTGGAATTTTTGCCCTTAGCCATTTAGAGAGCAACCAAAATGAAAATTCAGCTCACCTCAATGAAGTCCACTTAATCAAAGCATCCATTCTCCTACAATGTTAATTTTAAAAAGCTGGGACTTCCATTTCTGAGTTCGTTCAATACAACAGAGCAGGTTACAAACAGCCAGAGCTCCAGCCTCTGCTTTCCCTGTGGTACCTGCAGGGAACGGCGTTTATGAAACGCCACGAGGAGCCAGGCTGGTTTTGCTCCTTCTCCACATGAGTGAGGCACACTGGCAAAGCGGCTACAATACTGTAGAGACTGACACTGGGCTTTAAGACCCAGATGCACAAAGAAAACCTAAACTCTCTCCACATCAGAGCAAACGAGAATGGACCTGACACACTGGATGGGGAAAGCTACCGGGTACCCTGGACTCCTCTTGGGCTGCTTTTGAATTTCCTGAAACTGGGTGCTTTTGTTTCTCAGAGGAGTCGTGTGCATGGTCGGGCAATTTCTTCCACAAAACAAAACCAAGAATAAATAGGGTTTAGACACCAACAGAATCGTCTGGGTCTCTTTCTCCATAGAGACAATAAAACTTGATTATGTGAAAAGAAATTGCATGAGACACCATGATGGCAGAATCAGAGGAGATGTTATTAAGCAATATGTTTGTTTTTGTTTTTTATTTTCCTGGTTACTTCAACCTGTGACTGTTTGGTTTGCTGGCCAGGAAATTCTAGACTGACACTGGCCTGAAAGGAAAGGAGTCATAGAGAAACTAGAGGGAATAAAGTGTTTGCCTTTAAGTCTAGGAAACCCCAGCCGAACTCCGCTTCCACTGAGATTCACCCTCCCTGCTGAAACAACCCCAACTGGGTAAAATACATGAAAAATGGTTTTCAAGACAGCAGCCATTGGGCAGGGAAGGGCTGTGCTCCTTGAGACAATAAACAAGGTGAGCCCTATGATTGCCCCAGGTAAGGCTTGAGAGAGTGCCCAAGACTCAGTATAGGGCAGGGGCCCAGCAGGAACCCGGAAGACTCTCTAGATTGAGAAGCCAGATCTGGGGATCTAGAGAGACAAGGAGGCTGGAATTTGCAAGGCACAGAGCTCCACAGAGAGCGAACTCTGGGCTTCTACAGAGGGCCCCACCCCCAAGTACTCAGTAGAATGCAGAGAGAACGACCCACCTGACACCACTGCAGGGAACAGTGCCAGAATTAAATGGGGCCAGGAACAGGGCCCGCAATTCCTGGCAAATCAAATAGCGAAGATAGATAGCAATAATTTCAGACAAAGGGATGCCCCCAATGCAATACATATTTTTAATCAAAACTTTTATATGAGGCTGTGCCCCAAAAGGCATAATACATGGCCTGGGAACCAAGGGGTGGCGTCACTTACCATCACCCTCAGTGATGGACAGGGAGAATTTGTGCTTCCTGTCTGCGCAACTCTGGGCTCTGCAGTCCATGCTTCCTAAAGGCAGAACACCTCTCCCAGTGGATGAGCGAGGTTCCCAGTGAAGTTTAAAGCTGTAGTTGCCACCTGTGAACTTCAGCTCCTTGAGCCCAGGGACCACCAAGAAAGGAGGGGTGATGCCATCATCCTGGCAAGACTAAGTGACACTAACCTTCAAAAAGGAGGTGGGACTGCAGTCACAAAATGGGGGTAGGAAGGATCCACTTGAGTGTCTCTTGGCAGAAAATGGACGTGTGGGAATCTTAGGCTGAGAAGAGCTTGGTGACAGGGCTCAGACCTCCTAGGAGGTGAGAGTCTGTTATGCCACCAAATTAGCTACTGGGACCAGCAGAGCTGCTCGCTGACTGAGACCGAGAGGGATCTAGAATGCAGAGTAAAGGAGGGAGACGGTGGGTGCCAGTGTGGCCCAGAGACCAGCTCAGGGGCAGCTGTTGCAGTTCATCCCTTAGACCTTTCGCTTGTAAATCTCTCCCGGGAGGAAAGAACATCGTGCCCTGGAGTAGCTGCTCCCAGAACAGAGGTGAAGAACGGGGTCCAAACTGCAAGGTAGCCAGTAGTGGGTGCTGTAACACACCTCGATCTTTGGCTACTGGGGTGTAGCTACTGGCAGATAGCCTTTAGCTGTCAGCCCCTTAAACTGTCCCTAACCTTTCTGGCACCAGGGACTAGTGCTACTCTGATGATCTGAGGTGGAGGTGAGGTGGTGATGCTAGTGCTGGGGAGCGGCTGCAAATCCAGAGGAAGCTTTGCTCACTCATCCGCTGCTCACCTCCTGCTGTGTGGCCCAGTTCCTGAAAGGCCATGGACCAGTACCAGTCTATGATGGCCCGGGAGTTTGGGACCCTTGCTTTAATAAATTGCCTCAGCTACAGAGAACTGCCTGGCCTAAGATCATGTCACTTCCCTGGGCAATCAACATTCAATGACTGATCCATGAGGGAATTTAAAGATCTGGCCATCTTGGCCCAACTTGGGACAAGTCTGAAGGCCTAGCTCCTAAGTTCCGTGTGAGGCTGGCCAAAGCTGTCATCGCATCTTCCTCTGTCCACTCCTGTTCCCTTTCCCTCCCTTCAAAGGTGTTGGTCCCAAGGGCACCCCTTAGCAAACATCCCATATCTTGTAGTCCACTCCTCAGGAGCCCAATCGGCAGCACTGAGACTACACAGCTAGTAAGCTGAGAGGCTGGTTTTCAATGCAGATACTGTGGGTTCAGAGGCTCACACATAACCATGACACTCCATGCCACACCTAAGCTGGGAACTTAGAATCAACCCTGAAGAGAGGGAAGGGGAGTAGGAGAAATCCGTAACTAACTTGAAATCTAAAAGAAATGAGAAATCATTGATGGGGTTGAGTTTTTTAGAATTGGACTGATTAAATTTTGATCAGGTAAATGAAGCGTGGGATAGAAATTACCGAGAAACATTAAGGGTTTCCTTTTTGCATATCTGAGTCTTAGAAATCATACCCATTACAAAATATTTAGCATCAGTGAGATTTCACTATTAGAATTAAAGAAATAATCTAGTGCTTATATAGTAACATAATCATTTCTGTATTTTCCCAGGAACTATCTAGTGTGTCCGTCTACAAGAATCATTCTGTGTCCCAAACATCAAGGTGCAGAGCTAAAGAAAATATCTATAAGTCATCCAATTTGAAATCATTCTTAATTCTCTGGGGCAAGCTAAAACAATGACCCCAAAAAGATATTCATGTCAAATATGGAAACTGAATGAGATCTTTTTTGGTAAAATGGTTTTTTGTAGATGTAATGAGGATCTTGAGAGGAGGATTATCCAGGTAAGCCCTAAATCCAATAACAAGTGTCTTTATAAGAGAGAGTCAGAGGGAGATTTGGGGCAGACAGAAGAGGCTGAAGCTACAGACATACAGAGAAAAAACGATGTGAAGATAGAGGCAGAGACTGGAGGATTTGGTCCAAGGAATGTAGGAAGAGGCAGAAGGTGGCATCTCTTCTAGAGCCCCCAAGGGGCACTACCCTGGTAGACTTCAGACTTCTGGCCTCCAGAATGATGAAGAATACATTTTTGTTGTTTGAAGTCATCTGTTACACAGCCAAGGGACGCCAACACACACACACACCCCACCTTCAGCATCATAATACGTCCTTGGCTTTGTGTAAAACATATAGTTTTAAATTCCTCAACTGGCCAAAGAAACCGCTGGAATAGCAGGACTTGCCCCAGGTATAAGTGCTGTGGTTACAATCGCTGAGTAAAAGCTGAAGACACAGCAGTATCGACCTGCCCGTGGATATGAATTACAGCTCCTTTCCTGACAGAGCACACAGTGGGGTAGATGCATAGATTTTTACATCTCGAGTCTACATCAGCCAGACCTATACTCAAGGTCAAACAACTTAAAAACCCACAGACACTCAGTCTTAGATCCAAAGAATTGATCTTACTGGCCCTCCGATCACAAAATAAAAAAATAAATCATTTATTATTCCATGACGTGCCAGGCTAGAAATCAGATCCCGTTTTTACTACAGAAAGAGTGCTGATCCCCTGGTAAGGCTATCTGAAAAGGGAAGAGGACGCTTAGAAACAAAGCCAAGGAGAGAGATTGTTCTTCGACTTAGAGCAACAGGAAATTCATTTCACAGTACGCCCCTTTGACAGCAGCATTGTATATATAGCCTATTGTTAGCGCTCCCTCTGGGAGCATGCAGAAAGAGTTGGCCTTATCTGTTGAGGCTCAGGAACCTCTCAGGGGTTGCTCACAGCCCCAAAGCTCAGCATCTTTTCTCTGGGGGATGTTGGGGCAAGTGGAGGTAGAAGCAAAATAATGAATTTAAAAAATGGGTTTTAAAAGGCCTCAGAGAAAACTCCCAAGTGAGGGCAAATTATTTAGTCCAAAGTCTTCAAAGGGAACAGGCAGAAAGAAATAAATAATATTTTATTTAACTCTCTGAATAATTCTGAGAAGCAGGTACTTTGTCTTCATGCTATAGATGGAAAAAACAAGGTTCCAGCAGGTGAAAAGACTCAAGGTCACAGTAAGAGAGGAGGCTGGGATTAGAATCCAAATCTGCCTGACTCCCCAAATGCCCTGCTCCTGGAACTCCACCACTTCCCCAAAATCAAATACACACACGAACAGAACTTGGGTAGATGGGCATTCTCATTAATCAATTCCCACAAAATACTGAGTTCTTCTACCTGTAACCAGTAATTCACAGGGCATAGAAAGATGAAAAAGGCACAGTTGTCTCTTCCTTCAAGGAACGAGGAAATGTGAAATACAGAACAAAGTGAGGAGAATGCTGTGAGCAACAGGACACGGGCAGAGATCCAACAAACAGAAGAGAGAGGCCACTTTCAGATGGAGGTGACTTTCTAGGAAGTGGGAGGAATTTGGTCCTATGGGGAAGAAAATTTCACACTAAAGGAAACACACACACAGCTAGAGATGCAAGATATGAAAGAGATATGAAAAGGCTTTGGAAATGTACGAAATGTAAAGTATTATTTGGAGAGGAGCCCACGTGGAAATAAATATTGGATAGACTTCAGCTTTTATAATATCTGGGGACAGACTCATATATCCAGGAGAGAAATAATTTGCCTCATCCCAGCAGACCTTTATGGATCTGAAATTGAATGGGATTCTTTAGAATCCTTAATTATAACTAAGTTTTAATGAATATTTTATGTTATGCTTTAGTTGGGTATATCCAAACAACTACATTGAAATAAGCATAATGGTGAACTAAAAATTAGAGTACAGAAAAATTTAGGTTATGAAGACCACGTCAAAATATAAACTATTGTGTGATACAAAATGGCAGTGGAGACTTATCAGCTTCTTGGAAAGTGGAATAAACATACTTTTCCCTGTCCCTCCTGAACATTACATGTGGAACAAACATAAGACTCTGAAAGGTGGAGAAAAGATGGCTGACCATGGAGGCTCTTGTTTCCCACAGAAGCTGGTAGTGAGCCCCACTGGGTTTTCTTTTGGCCTCACATACCACAGACTTGGAGCTAAGAAGCTGCCAACTCAGAAACAAATTTAAAAAGCCCCAACAAAAGCTTTGCTAGGTGACAGGGTCAACCTAGCAAAACAGAAAATATTTAGACAACAGTGACTCTACTCCAGACAAACACTATGTGGAAAAATTATGCCCCCCCCACCCTCACCAGCAAAGGCCAGGTGGGGAGCCTAGATTTCTGCCCTTTCTAGGCGTTAACGAGGCACCTCAACATGCCCCCTCCAGTCACAGTGGTGCCAAGGGCGGCTGAGTACAGACCAGGATGTTCAACCCCGCCGGATGATAAAGCTTTTCACTCCCACCTTCACCCCTCCCCACGGTGTCAGTGGGGACTGCCCTGGGTGTCTAGGCTTCCATCCCTACCTGGCAGTAATGAGGCACCGCTCCCCTCCCTTCTGCAGCTGTACAAGGTGGCCTCGTGGACAGGCGGGGGTTTTTAGTCACGTGGGGAGCAGTAACAAGGGACTCGGACCCCTCCCAGACAAGCTGGTAGCAGTGAAAGCCGAGTGGATGCAACTCTTGCATCTCTCCTGTGGTCGTGAGGAAGCCCTCACTGAGGTAACACAGGGTGAGAGAGGAATCTGCACCTTTGCTTTCATCTGCAATAGTGAGGCAGCATCCCCGCTTCTCCTAATGGAGTCAGGGCAGAGAAAACCCACTAAAACAGAAGGTTTAAAAAGACCCAGAGTCTTAAACATAATACCCCAAATGGCCAGGTTTCAATCAAAAATCATTGTCATACCCAGAACCAGGAAGATCTCAAATGGAATAAAAAAAGAAAGAAAATTGATAGAATGACCATAGTGAGATGATAGAAATGTGAGAACTGGCAAAGATTTTGAAAAAATTAGCATAAAAATGGTTCAATAAGCCATTAAAAACATACTTAAACAAAAAATTAGAAAATCTCAGCAAGAAAGAGAAGCTATAAAGAAGAATCTAATGAAAATTTTAGAACTGAAAAAACAAACAAACAAACAAAAAATTCAATGGGTAGAGTCACTCCCACAGGGAAAACACATGTGCCCGGGACCCAGCAGCCACTGTCACTCCAGATGCGCCCACACTTGGACCCCTGCTCACAGCCACTCCCTGAAGCACCTGCACCTCACTCGCCACATCAATGCTGCAGCAGAAGTGCCCCCAGACCCTGGCACCTATGCCTCCCCAAACCCTGGAGCCACGGTCCCTTCATGTATATCCTTTGACCTACCAATTCCACTTTGGGGAACAGCCTCCAAGAAAACTCAAAGAGAAAAAGATCATTTGTAAAAAAGAGTTCCACCATGGTTTCATATAGAGAACCGAAAATTTGGAAATAACTCAGATGTTCCCTCCGCATATACCTCCTCCACCACCCTTAAAATTAGGGAAATGATAAAAGAAGTGACAATAAATCAATATGCTGGGTTATTCTGAAGCTACAAATAATGTCAACTAGATAAATGATTTTAACACATGGCAACGTGTTTTAAAAAAATAACAAATGATGAAGGCAGAACACATGACTGCACCCGCAGAGGCTGCGTCTACGCAAACATTAATCAACCAGCACTGACAGACCCACAGTGGAACCAGAGCAACAATAAAAACGCTTCATTCATTAGCTTCTTTAATCTACAAAGTCGTTTAAATCTATGAAGTTGCTTAAAAGGCAAAGTTCTTCCAACACGCACCAGGGACAGCCACTATTTTAACTACTTTATCAGAGCTGTGAGTGTAGAGTCCCTCACCGTCTTGTGAGAAGGAAATGGACCAGTTTTCATACAAGCAGAACATGGGCACGGGTGCAGGCGTTACACGTTCCCTTTGTAAAGCTTCACACGTTTCCCCATTGATGGTTCTGGAATACTGCCCTCTCTCTGGAGGTCTTCTGGCTAAAAGCGCCAGTGGGCACTGTCCCAGGAGCCCTGAGCAAACACATCCTTCTCTCTCTACAGCCCAAAATGCTGGACTGTGTCTCTCCCCCGACCCCCGCTTATTTTTCACAAAACCCTTTTCTCCCCCTCTCAAAAAAAAACATGTGAGAGGAAGAAACATAAATAGGATACATAACTATAAGACTGAGAGTTTTCCCAGATATTACTTTTTCCTTGTGTAGAGCTAAGGGGACCTTGAGACTCTGAATCCTGAGTCTGAATTTTGACTTGGCTTGGCCCAGGGTCAAGTTGGCTCTGGACCGAGTTATTTAAGCCTCAATTTCTTTGTCTGCAAAATGAGGAGACCGCCATCAACCTGATGGGGCAATGTGAGTACCATGAGGAAGATCCATCAATAAATTCTGTCTCCACCCCACCCTACTCCTCTCGTTAAGTCCACAGTTCCAAACCCAGTGTTCAATGCTGACCTCCTCGACTGTGTTTCATTCAATAGATATTTTTGATTCACTAAGGGGAGAGAGAACCTGGGAATGGCTACCTTCTAGAAATCTCTCTAATTCTTTAAAAGCCTTTGTGAAGGAAGCCATATCCTAAAACAAGAAACAAATAACAAATCTTCTCTAGAATAAGTAGGAAAATAAATGAGCACACTTTCCATCTCACATAAGCCTTGCCCAGAGGAAGTGCTTGCCAAGTACCTGGTGACTAGTCTTTCTCCATCAACCACCCCACCTAGGAGAACCTGGGCAAGGAGTCCAGAGAGGTGAGTTTGAGTCCTGGTTCTGGTATGGATAGATCGCCAGTGAGGCTTGTAAACCTTCATTGCCTCAAAGGCCTAACTCTAATGAGGACCAATATGGATAACAGCAACAGATACTGGGGTAATAGTGTCCCACATTTTCTTTGTGGTGGTTAATCTTATGTATCTAGATATTTCTGTGAAGTTATTTCTTGGATGTGATTACACTGAAAACAGCAGACTTTGAGTAAAGCAGGTTACCCACAATAACATGGGTGGCCTTGTCCCATCAGTTGAAGTCCATAAGAGTAAAGACTGAAGTTCCCCAGAGAAGAAGGCAGCCCCCTCAAGCCTGCAGTGCAGAAACCCTGCCTGAGTTTCCAGACAGCTGCCCCCTGAGAATCTAGCTTCAGGACTCCAGGATTAGCTCACACCCGAATCTCCTGCGGATTTAAGACTTGTCGGCCTTGATGATCACATGAGCCAATGCCTTAAAATTAATCTAGATAGACAGACAGACGGATGGATGGACAGGGGGGTGGGTAGGAAAGGAAAGGAAAGGAAAGGAAAGGAAAGGAAAGGAAAGGAAAGGAAAGGAAAGGAAAGGAAAGGAAAGGAAAGGAAAGGAAAGGAAAAAGGAAAGGAAAGGAAAGGAAAGGAAAGGAAAGGAAAGGAAAGGAAAGGAAAGGAAAGGAAAGGAAATATTCTATTTGTGTTATTCCTCTGGAGAACACTGACTAATACCCTCTTCTAGCACCAGTGAATCCAAGATGAAAACGAGTTATATGAAGAGGGGCCTGGACAGCAGAGAAGCTGCAACAAATGAAAAAAAAAAAAAAAACTATGGCCAAAGTTCCAATTCACTTCATCTGTAGTTCGGTTTTCCAAAGGCAGGAAGAACCTTCTGAGGTTACTGGATGGGCCTGGACACAACAGTTTTTAGAGGTAGGACCCATCAACTCTGTCGCTACCCCAGGAGATTCTCAGCAAATTCATATGGGGTTTCCAAATGGAACCACAAACACGTTTTGTGAATTGATCAGATAAACTGAAAATAAGGCCAATTCACCTTCACATCTTGTTACTCCCAGACCCTCTCAGTTCTTCCTAAGGCTGAGCACCAGGAACCATCACTATCAACCATGTAATTTAGGGCAGGAGTGAGGGCTCCAGAGCCAGAGAACCTGATTTCACCACTTTCTGACCTTGAGAAGAGACCAAGACAACCCTGTGCTCTCATCTGTAAAATGAAGATGAATACCAGGGTGACTGAAACACTACATGAACAGAACTGAAACCAGCCACTCACTGTAATTCAGCATCATTTGCAAGACAACTCCTAGGACACCTCACACCAGAAAATGATCCCCTCGGTTGCGACTACACAGGACCCAATAAAGGGGTCTCCAGAATGGTGAGGAGAAGCTCATTTTTACATCCCCAAGTGCAGACCCCTTAGGGAAAAAACTGGCCAAGAATCGGTGACCAACAGTGAAGTTCTTGAGGAAGAAGAAATTAAATTCTGGCAGGTGAAGCATCTCAGCAAGGCTGGCACAGGGGTGCTGCCATAACACCCCCCAAACTAGGAACTCCACATCCTTAAAGGAAGGAGGTGGAATCAGCAGTCTCTAACATAATAACAAGAAGCCACTTTACAATTATTATCTCATTGATTCTCACCATGATCCTCTGAAGCATAATGAGACTATATTTTTTTCTTGTACACATAAAGAAGTTAAAGCTCCTAGAGTTGATTCTTGGCCAAAGTGAGATTGTACGAAGGGAGCTGGGACCCACACACAGTCACACCTGATGCTACACCTGTCCCTTTTCCACAACACCTGTGTCCTCAATCACAACACTGTCAAGTCCTACTCTGTGCTGCGAGTGCATTAGGAGCTGGGGTACAATGATTAAGGAGATGGACAAGGCCCTAAGACTCACAGAGACAACAATAAAGAGATCGACATTTTTAAAAGGATACTCTCAGAGAATGATCAAGAATGAACAAAACATCCCACCTTCATGGACCTTAAAACAGACATTAACCAAGCACAAACGTGTTATGTCTTACAATGGAGAAAGGCAGAATGTAACAGGAACACAGAACAGGTACGAGTGGGTTGGTACAAAGCAAAGGCTTCTGGGAAGAAATGAAGTTAAGCTGAGAACGGAAAGGTGAATAGGGGTTATATGTAGACAAAATTAGCGTGGGTTTGTATTTCAGGCTAAAGGAAGGACACAGAGGACAGCCCTGAGGTAGGAAAGGGTATGGCACATCTGAAGAACAGAAACAAGTTCACACTGAGGCATGAACACCTCGCAGTGTCCACGTGACTGGCCATGTCACAGGGCCAGAGGCAAACAGAGCCAGTCTTACTCTAGAGACCCAGATTAAAGCACATTTGTATGAAAACAAAACAAGGATATCCTGTGGCAGAAAACGTGAAAATCGGTACATATTTTGAATTCAGTGCAAGCCCTCAAAGAAATCCCGTTTGGAACTGGCCCCTGTGCCTACCTGTTCACCTCGTCCACACCACTGGGGTCATAGATCCTACAGACTTACTCCAAACCAAGCCTTCAAAGTAAAGGTATAGTATTCGAGCATACAGACTTTGACATGCTTTATTTCAAAGAACTAAGTCACTGGCCATTTTTACCATAGATACGGGATTGATAGCTCTCAGGTTGATTGACATCTAGCCTTCCCTGAGGTTAAAGGAAGTCTGTGCAAAAGTCTGAATTGCTCATCCGACATTTACTTTTCTTTCCTAAAGGAACTTGCAGTTCCACACTGGGATGCTTGAGCTTGGCTGGACCAACATGAAGCCCTGGAATGAGCAGATGTAGCACCTGAGCAGAAAATAGAAGAGAGATAAGCAAAAATGATGTGCCTATATCAGAAGCAGCAGAAAACATCCATGATTAAATTTAAAAGTGAGTTTCAATTCTGAGAACATGAAAGCCAAAGCCCATTCAATGTCAGATTGAGCTAATAGATAAAAAATTCAATCAGTAGTAGTAAAGATTGTCGGTGATTTCAGAAGCCCCTCTAATCCCTTCTGTGACAGCCACCAAGTGAGCCTAGTAAAAATGCAAATCAGATCTGCTCACTCCTCTGCTTGAAACCTTTCCATGTACACTTACAATAAAATCCAATCTCTCACCACAGCTTCAAGGCCTGACGCCTCTTGTCCCCAGCTGTCTGTCCTCCAGGTACACCGGCCTCTCTTAGCTCTTCTTACATCCCGCCAAGCTCCTTGCTGCCTCTGAGCCCCTGTGCAGGCTGTTCCCTCCGCCTGCTTGTGCTCCCTGCAGCTGGTATCCTCCACCCCTCGGCCTAGATGTATCCTCCTGAGAGAGGCCTTCACTGACTACGCCACCCAAGTAGCCTCTCCCTGGATTAGTCCCTATCTCCACACCTTGTTTACGGCCTTCTGAGCACTAACGGCATCTGCTTAGTTTACTCGTGTCCTGTTTCCCCCACTTAAATGTCAGCTCACTGAGCACAGAGGTCTTACCTGCCTCGTTTGCTGGGAACTGTCTGCCAAGGGGCACTTGCCCATGGGTGTCCCATATGTCTGACGATGGAGACACTGATGATTTTTTTGTTCTGAACTATTCTTTCAAAAATGTTTGTTTGGTGACCAGCCTTGGAAGGTCCTGGAGTGCATACCTCCAGAGCAGTCAGCTTGCTTCATGTCCAGTATAAGGAGGCTGCACGCTTTAAAGCCTGGGGACTTCTGCAGGGAGGGCAGGGCAAGGATAATGAAAGAAACCCCCTGAAAATTCTACTGGGAGGTTTAGTACATTAGAAATCATGGCCACAGCAGTTTTCAGCATCTCCCCCCGCAAGGTGGTGTCCATCTGCCTTCCCCTTGACCCTGGGCCAGCCTTGATGCTTTCTTTAGTCAAGTGAATGAGGTAGAAGTGAGTTCTAGAACTTTAGAGGTCTGCAGCTTCCACTTTCTCCTTGTTTTGACCCAGCCACCATGTAAAGAAGTCTAGAGAGGCCACATGTAGTGAGAGACCCTGAAAGATAGAGACTATGGGGGGGAGGGGTCCCATGAAAGAGACCCAAGACCCTTCAGCTGTACTCCAACCATGTGAGGGATCCCTGCTGACACCAGAAGGAGCAGCGACCAGCTCTGCCCAAACTCCTGAGCCATAGATTCTTAAACAACAAAACAGTTGTTTTTACCCATAGAGTTCTGGGGTGCTTTGCTACAAAGCAAAAGACAGCTGACCCAGGGTGACAGAAGAATGAAATGAAAATACAACTCAACTAACTGAAAGTTTTCAGGGCCCAATCATAAAAAGTACAGAGAAAGTCAGAATAAAACTGAGCCATCTGACTCCACCTGTTAACTCATCAGAAACAAAAACAAAACAAAAACAAAACAAAAAAAACGCAAAATCTGTCATCTAACTCTCAAAGGATAATCTTAAAGGTGAGAAAAGGGGACTTATGGATTCTTCAAGGTATTGCATATAGAAAGCTTCCTAGAACCCTCTTTAGAATCTCTATCAAATGTTTTCACTAATAGCAACTGCCAAAAATTAATCTCTCTCCCTCTCTCTCCTCACACACATACACATGTGCACATACACACATATGCACACATGTGCATGTGCGCACACATGTACACACATGTGCACACACACAGTTTCCTACCTCCTTTCCTCATCATTCTCCATGCACTCCCTCCTCTGTCATCCCTGTGGCCAGTGACCCTCACAGGTTCCCAAAGCCCCTGGGAAACATAACCTCTTCTTCTCTGATCTCCTTCTGGGATGAGCAGCCACCTGGACTTCAAATGAACCTGTTCTCCCCTTCTTAGTAACTCGAGCCCGGTTGGCCTCCCTTGCCAAGACCAGTATTGTGCATTTTCACAAATTTGCTCTCTTTTCTTCAGATTCTACAGTAGATGCCAACACATCCTTTCACATCCTGCTCAAATGCCACTTCTCAAAACCGTCTTTCTGGCACTTCACTCCCACTCCCTACATAAACATACCAGCTGGAGTTAGCATCTTTCTTTGTAGACCCAATATTATCCTTCTATCTTATTCTATACAGGTCTGGCAACCTGCTCACGTCAAGTGCTGTGTCTTGCTGATCTTGTCGACCACCATGGGACCCAACTCGGTACCATGCACATGGCAGGCATTCACTAGATATTAATCAAACTGAATGTAACGTAAACTAGGTCATCAATTTAGGTCCATTAAAAAAAAAAGTCACATTTACTGAGATAAGATGAGGACATTTGTACATTGATTTGGTCCAAACAAGAAGCAGGATCAAATAATACATTTAAAATATAAAAATTATTTTATATTTTCGAGCCAAAAAAAGTCATGGATTTTGTCTGGAACGTAAGGAGTAATTTTTTCTTGTACTTTTCAGTGTTTTTCCTAATTTTCTTAAGTAAATGTGTGCTTGCTTATAATAAAAATTAACTTTTAAATGAGTAAATAAAAAAACACAAATCATTTTAGTCCACTGGATGTTTTTTTTTCAAAATGATATTAAGTCAGATATACCTGTTTCTTCAGCCTAAAACACTCCATTCACCAGTTTTCTAACTCTATTAGCTAAATATTCCACCAAAGAGAGATAAATAATGTTTGGTCTACCTTGCTGACAGACAAAAGCCAAGCACCTAAAAGCTGGTCAACCCACTAGCCCAGCTGGCCAGCTTCGCTGTCTCCAGTTGATCCCTGGAATTCAATCTCAGTCCCAGATTTATGAGTGAAATGCTCTCATCATATCCCATGTTGCTGAATTATCAAATGGTTCTAATTTCATTATTTAAAATCTTTTTAAAGTTAAACTTCAGAAACACCTCTGTTCTTATCTTGAGTCTTCATCTTGATCTCTTTCCTTAAGAGAGTCCAAAGTTGTTTTAAAATAAGATCTTAACTCCTCAAACTAGTACAAGAAGCCATCACTACATGGTTCAGGGTACCCTTTGGGGTTCATCTCTAGGTAATCGCTGGAACCATGTCTCTCAGTGTGGCTGACAGAGCACCATATTAGAATCACCTTGGTGCTGGATAAAATGCAGCCTCAGGTCCACCTGCTGATGCAGAATTGAAAACAAGTTCCCCAGGTGATGTTCTGGCCCATAAAACCTTGAGAGCCACCGTCCAGAGTCACCAGACTACTCACTAGTCCTCCAAGATAGCACACAGTTTTTGTGCCCTCTGCCTGAATCACTCTCTCTTCCTCCTTTGCTGATGCCAGCTTATTTTTTCTAGACCTAGCTCAAATGAAGTCTTTACTAGCCCTTTACTATGGACTAAATGTTTGTGGCCCCCACCCGCAATTCATATGTTGAAGCCCTAATCCTCAGTGTTTTTGTATTTAGGGATGAGACCTCTAAGGAAGTAATTAAGGTTAAAAGAGGTCACAAGGGTGGAGCCCCTACCCCACAGGACTGGTGTCCTTAGAGGAAGAGAGCCCAAGGAACTCGCTCTCTTTCTCTCTCCACATGTGCACAAAGAATTGGTCATGTGAGCACATAATGAGATGGCGGCTGCCTGCAAGCTAAGGGAAGATGGCTCAGAATGAAATCTACCTTGCTGATACCTCGATCTTGAACTTTCCAGCCTCCAGAACTGAGAAAAAAACAAATTTCTGTTGTTTAAGCCACCCAGTCTATGGCATTTTATCAGGCAGAATAAATTATTTCCTCTGGTCCATCACACTTACCACTTTTGTACTATTATTAGATGGATCCCTGTCTGGCTTCTGTTGGATGGAGGCTTCTTGACGACAGGAATGCCCCCAGCACCAAGCACAGGGTCCCATGGGAGCTGAGTGCAGGAGAGGAGAGGTAAGACTGGAAGTAAGTTAGAGCCAGGTCAGAAGGGTGTCGGGGGACAGTCTAAAGAATATGGCATGAATCAATGCACTGGTATGACCATGAACTTTCAAATCCAAAAGATTGTTTATATCCTGTACTAGTCTTTACTGACTACATGACTCCAGGAAATCACTTAAGCCTCCCTCAATCTTGATTTTCTCATCTGAATAATGAAGATAGTACCACCTAGGTAGGGCTGCCCAATAAAATGCAGAATGCAGTTAAATTTTCAGATAAATAACAAATTTTCTAATGTGATTATGTTCTATACCATACTTTATATTAATTTAATTATTAATACTTTGTATAAGTATTAATAAATATTAATATTAAATATTATTAATATTTAGTATAAGTATGTTCTAGTCAATATTGTATAGTAAAAGGACATACTTTTATTATAAAAATTAGGTATTATTTATCTGAAATTAAAATTTAACTGGAAATTCTGTATTTTATTTGCTGAATCTGGGAACAACCCATCCTGGGTGAGGATTAAATAAAATGATTGCAAGGACCTGTCAGTGGCATGCATACAGTAGGCACTCAGTGGCAGCACTTATTAAACAACAGGAAACCGTTAACATTACTTGAGCAAGAGCATGGCAGAAACATCCATCTTAGCAGTTCTAAATTTAGCTCTGGCCAAAAATAATTATTTGATATTTCTTAAAATGCCTAGAAGTAGAAAGTTAAACTTGTTTAAAACATATCACGTAAGTAGCTTTCAATTATGACTTTATCTTTTGCAGGTTCTACACGAGCAACTTTGTAATCCAGCAGTTTTGAAGTGTCTCAAGTCTCTTTGCATAATGAATGGGGATAATCGTTCTCTCCCAGAATGCCTTGGCTTTGATGATACAGTGTGTCAGGCATATGGCCTGACTTGAATGACAATTGACTAAGTCATTGTTTTCATTCAATTAACTTACAGCCCCAGGAAGGAGCCAGAGCTCTGAGCTCTAGTCTCCTGACAAACCCCCTCCCCATCAACAGCATAGATCTCAACCCAAGGCTTCACTCAAAGAATAGAATACATCTTGCTTTCACAGGTGACTCCTGGAGCAAAAAAAAAAGAATTTAATAAATTAACAGAGAAATCACGTAAAACTTAATAGAGGTGTACTTTTCTCTAGCATCATTAAAGAATAGATGTGGCAGACTCCACCAGGCCGGTTGTCCCCCCTGATTTTTTTCTCTCCTTTTTCTCAGACACCTAGTTAAACAGCTGGAAACCAGATCTCCCAGCTTCCCTTATAGCCAGGTGTGCCCATGTTCTAGCCCAAGAGTTATAGTTGAAAGTGAAGGGTTCCACTTTCATGTTACTTGTTGAGAATGGTACCTGCTAGCCTGAGTTCCTGGATGAGGTCATGGTGCAAGAGGCCACCTACCTGCCCTGGACCAAAATGTGAGAGAAGAATAAACTTCCATGTCCTTAAAGCCACTAAATGTTCTTGGGCTGCTTTATTATACCAGCCTGGCCTTCACTCTAATGATGACAAAATTAGTCTACATACTTCCATTTCCTCAGATCAGTTACTGGAATGAAATCCAAACACCTTGACCAAGGCCTCCAGGACCTTGCATGATTCAGCTCCTCCTCCCCTCTGCCAAAATGATGTCTCTGCTTATTCTGCATACACCACCTTTTGGACTCTTCCTCAAAAGTTCTCACCTGCTGCTATGAACTGTTTGTGTCCTCCAAAAATTCATATGTTTAGGCACTAGTTCCCAATGTGGTGCTGTTTGGAGGTGGAGCCTTTAGGAAGTAATTGATTTGAAAGAGGTTGTAGGAGAACACACACCATGGGGAACTGTGGGGCAACCCACTAAGAGGGAATAAGAAAGAGCTAATGCATAGGGTTCGTGCTAGGTGATTCTGGGGAAGGGTTGCTTGCGTAAGCAAGGCTTTGCTGTCAGGATTCAATGACTGGGTAAGGAAGCAGCAGGCACTCGTAGTAGCTGGGAGATAGGGACATTGGTCTTCCATTGCTTTGTAACGAATTACCACAAACTGACTAATGTAAGACTCCACCAGTTAATGATCTCTCAGTATCCGTAGGTCAGCATCGGAGGGCAACACTGCTCAGGGTCTCACTGATGAGAGCTGTGGTTCTCCCCTAGGGCTCTGGGTCCTCCTCCAAGCCCACAGGGTGTTGGCAGAATTCATTCCTTGCAGCTATAGGACTGAGGTTCCCATTTCCCTCCTAGCTGTTTCCCTGCAGTTCTCATAGGCAGTTCCCATAGGCAGTTCCCAAAATGAACATTTGCTTCCTTCCAGGCCAGCCTGAGCGTCCCTCTGGCTTCCTCTCCTATAATCCATCAGAGAAAAGTCTCTGCTTTTAAAAGGCTCACATGAGCAGGTCAAGAATATTGGATAATCTCCTGATCTTAAGGTCAACTGATTTGGGACTTTAATCCCATCTGTAAACTCCCTTGGTAAACAGTGCCTAGATGATTTACTGTTTGTTGAACCACTGAGGGAGGGTGTGAGTACACCAGCATTTGGGAACCTTACAGGGTGGGGCAGCTTAGAGCTCTGCCTACCACCGCGGGGTGTTTTGGATTTTGTGGCTTGGACAATGTCCACATCTTGTCTGTGTTCAGACATGAATATTCTTGCTTTTATCTTGATCATTGGGATCCCAGAATGGCCTTATCTAAAGCTGAATTGTATGAAATTTATATGTTCAAAAGCCAGGCCTCACTGGTAGTCCCAGGCCAGCTCCCAGATGTCAAGGACTGCTTCTCTCTTTCTCCAAGGGAAGATGCTAATGACATCCAATAGGAAAAGTGGGCAGAGAAACAAAGGGCAGTTTCCAATAGAGAAAACCCCATAGTGGCCAAAAGGCACATGCAAAAGCTCACAACATCTCCAGCAATGAGAAAAAGACAAAGTGAAACACCAGGGAGATGCACTCACACCCATCAGATGAGCAAAATATGTAAAATCTAATGGAAATGTTAGCGAAAATGAAGAGAGACAGGAAACTCCATATAGAGGAACATAAATTGTTATGACTTTGCAGAGCTATTCAGCACTGTGGAAAATATGCATACTCTTTGATCTGCAAGTTTAAAATCTATAAATGCCCTAAAGAAACTCTTACATATGTGCACAAAAGGACATGTGTAAGAACGTTGATTATATGTAATAGGAATAAAAGAAGTCCAAAATATGGAAATAACCTAATGCTCATGCACAGGAGAAAGGCTAAGTAAATTGTGTTATATTCAGACATTGTAACACCATATGGCATTTAAAAATGAAAACACTAGAGCTACATCTATCAACTTTGAATAAATCTCAGAAATGATTTGAAGCCAAAGAACCAAGATGCGGTGGGATGTTTACAACAAGATGACATTTATATAAACTTTTAAAGCAGGCAAAACAATGCTTTATAATTTTTATGGATACATAAGCATATGTGGTAAAAATATAAAAATGTGGATGAAAATAATAAAGGCTGAATTCATGAGTATGATCCCCTCAGGGGAGAGACAGAGGGAGGGGGTGGAAAAGATCCTAGAAGGGTACACAGGAGGCCTCCATTGTATCTGCAATGTGTAATTTCTGTTAAAGAATTCTCCAGCGAATATGGCTTAACATTAAGATCCGGTGACGTTGGATAATAGTTATGTGGGTTTTCATTATATTATTCTTTATTCATATCTCTGTGTTTGAAATAATAAAGCTGCTCTTGGATTTCAGTGGGAAGAGATGAGTTCATTTTTTCAAGTGAGGACAATAAGAAATAGCAGTGAGGGAACTAGAGGATTTAGGTTGGAAGCTATAGAACTGGGGCTGCAGGGAAGAAGGACAGTAAAAGGATCTAGAATGTTTTCAGGACCTCCTCCAAGAAAGCCTTTCTTAATTCCACCCACAACTCAATTCTGGGCTCCTAAGATACCCTATGTATTCATCTATCACTACACTTTTTATAGTCAATAGAAATGATCTGTTTTCGGTATTCATAACATCATCCTATTTTATATTTGTAATATGTATTTTTCATGTTATGTAAAACTGATGCATAAAGGTGGTTATTTCAGAACAGATGGATCAGGTGACTTCTATTCTATACTTTTAATGATACTTATATGTCTGTCTGTCTATGCCAGAATGAAACTTTCTTGAAGACAGGAATCACATCTCATCCAGATTATTTCCTTCTCTAAGCCACGCCCTGTCCTAGCTCACAGAGGACAACTCGAATTTGCTGAATGAATGACAGGCCATTCAGAAGAAAGTTGAGGTAGTGAAGAAGATGGTGATGATCAGGCAGGAAAGAGGGACCAAGAATCAGTGTCCTCACTAGGCTTTGCTGCCATGGATCCCAAACATGCCCTAAAATGAAAGAAGAGAACTGCAATGTATTTAAAAGTATAGACGAACAAACAAAAAATGATGGCTCAGGGGGCCATGTGACTTTTTACAGAATTACAGAGCCTTAGAATAGGATATAATCTTAAAGATAACTTTTTCTATGTTTACCTAATGCCACAGTCCTTCCAGCAGCATCCCCAATAAACTTTCAGTCATTGAGGTCATCAATTTCTCCCAGGTGTGTAGCCATCCTATCTTTAGATAGCTCTGCTGGCAAGTCTTCCTTTTGATATGATGAAATCTAGCACCCTATCTCCAGATCCTGGGACAATTAAATGAATGATGAACTTCTTTGAAAGTTTAGATTCTGATCTAAAATGGAACTTGACATGTCACTGTAACTCCCTGTGCTAGCACATAAAGGGTGCTCAAGGACAAAGGGGCTCAGAATGAGACATGTAGGACCTGGGGATGCAAGCAGACTTCTGGAGCCTCCTGCCTCAAGAGCTGAGAAACTCCCTAGACCTTCTCTTCACCTCGACTTAGCTTTTGACCCCTACGGAAGCTCCAGGTCTGGTTCCGTCAGATTCCTGAGGCCAGAGGACAGCAGGTAAATAAAGGAGGAACAAAGTAGAGTTGAGCTAACCTGGTTCTCCAACAATTATAATTCTTTGAGTTTCCAGGTCCTGTTCTAAGTGACTCATTTCAAAGTAATAAGGTAGGTCCTACTATACCTTTTGAAAGAATGAGACAGACACAGACAGGTTATGGGATTTGCCCAAGGCTGCACAGCCAGGAAGTACAGAGCCAAGATATGATGCTCGAGTTCTGGCTTCAGAGCCAGTGCTAAGACCCCACGCCATGTGGCCTCCCTTTGCACGCCGATAGACAAAAGAAGTGATATGTAGCCTATACACTGGCCCAGTGCTAGAATGCAGGACGCCAAGACTCTATCACACCTCTGCAGAATGGTAGGACTAGGAGCTCCACAATAGGAGTGAACCGGACACCTGGCAGCACCAGCCTTGTTGGCAAGAAGCCTCAAGCACCAAATCAAAGCTTGTAGAAAGTGGCACAAGAGCAAGTCCACTTCAAAGGGGGAAATCTGTTTACACTCTGGACAGGGTATGTAAGGCTGCATCTATGCTTACGTCTACATGATGCATACTGTGTGTGTGTGTGTGTGTGTGTGAATTTTTGCACGGTCTGATCAGAATAAAAATTAGAACTGCCTTAGACACAACTCTAATGTTGAAACCTAACCAGGAAAACATCTAGTTGTGAATTGGCAGCTGAAGCTCCTGAGCCTTGAGCCAACAAACTTTGTCATCTCTGACAAAAAGAATCTGAAACCCAGATGGAAGTAGGAGCTCTCCCCTGATCCCTTGAATTCCACACTCCACTCACTGAAAGCTGCCTTAAGACACCTCTATTTTCATTCTCCAATGCCTTGACCTATGCCTTTGTCAGGGTGGGGTCTGATTCGTCCCACAAGTCCAAGTAAATTTAATCCTCATGTCATCATCTCGATGTGGTGAGCATGGGCTGGACATGTAACCATAAAGACCTTAGAAAATACTAAACCATTGTTTCCTGTTGTTGCTTTTTCTGTCTGATACCATCTGCAGAGACATGCTACAGTGGCAAGTTATGACTGCCTAAAATGAGGATTCTTCTCTCTACTGAATTGCTGCCTGAATTCCCAAAATATAATCACATATGAACAGCAAGTTCACACTGCTCACCCAGCAATTCCTTCTTGGGATCTGCTTCCCTGAAAGTAATTCTCAACCATGGTCCAGCATAATCTCAAGGGCAAAGATATTCAGCAAAGCACAAGCCTTCTCTCGTTCTAAGTATCTTACAGAAGAACAATGGTGCATGCAGAAGAAAATGAATGGTGACTCACTTTTGCTTTCTGCCGGCATACTCACTCTACTCAAGACAACATTTGTTCCTGCAGAACAATAGGGATGAAGTATGCAGCAGTTTGAGTATGAGTAACCATTTCCACAGAGAGAGATTTCCAGACTATCAAACCTAAAGAGAAGGCTGGGACCCCAACCAATAGGCATCAGACAGCATTCAGAGAAATACACACAAGGAGAGAAAGGGAGAAAGAGCCACAAATGCAAGAAAAAGAGACAAAGGAAAGAGAGCGACATCCAAGAAAGTAAGAGATAGTGTGGACAGCAGCAGCAAAGGGCTTGAAGGAGAAGTAAGGGGAGAATTAATGACAGCTAAGCCTTAGAGAGACAAGGACAGGGGGAAAACACACAAAACCCAACAGACAAAACGATCACTGGCAGAAGTCTTTTGTCTTTACCTTAAAATAACCCAAAACTGTTAGTTAAATCCCTGGCTGACAAGTATGTCATTGAAGGGAAGAATGCAGGTAAAGGTCCCCAAGGTACAATCTCATTTATCCTACGTTCCCAGTAAATTATCCTCAGTGGAAAAGCCTGAAAAGAGAATCCTGGGCTTATGCTTGCACAAATATTTATGTCCTTGAGGAAGAGCAGGCAATTAGCTACAGGTTCACTTCAAGGTGATATCAGATGCTCTTTCCCACCCATTCCCTCCCCATTGTACACAGCACCCTCCGGAAGGTTCTGAGGGGTACCATCAGGGGTGGAGACATGAAAATCCTACAGGGGGCATGTGGATGGGAATGTGGAACATGGGCAAAGCTTTAGGGATATTTTTCCTCAGTGTTTGCCAAGTATTTCCCTAAATTTCTGAAGTATTTCATTTTCTATATCTAAGCTCTGTATTGCTGATAAATACAGAGGTACCTGCTGTAAGTTGGTTGCTAACCACAATCTTTTCCTGGCTTAACCATACATACAGTAGACCCCTCTAATCCACAGTTTCATTTTTCATGGCCTCAATTACCTACTGTCAACCGTGGTCCAAAAATATTAAGTGGAAAAGTCCAGAAATAAACAATTCATAAGTTTTAAATCGTTCACCATTCTGAGTAACATAATGAAATCTCAGGCTGTCCTACTCCGTCTGCCTGAACCATGAATCATCTCTTTGTCCAACATCTTCATGCCATATAGGCCCGTTAGTCATTTAGAAGCCATCACAGTTATCAGATCGGTTATCAGGGAGAGGGAGAGAGGGAGAGGGACAGGGACAGGGACAGGGACAGGGAGAGGGAGGGAGAGAGAGAGAGAGGGAGGGAGGGAGGGAGGGAGGGAGGAAGGGAGAGAGAGAGATCACATTCACATAAGTTTTATCACAGTATATTGTTATAACCATTCTATTCCATTATTAGTTGTTTTTGTTAATCACTTACTATTCCTAATTTATACATTAAGCTCTATCATAGGTGTGTGTGTGTATAGGAAAAACCAAAGTATAAATAGGGTCCGGTACTACCCTGTTTCAGTATCCACTGGGGCTCTTGGAGCATGTTCTCTATGCAGAAGGGAGACAACTGTACATCTAAAACTCTAACTGGTTGCTAATAATCCCTCATTTGGAGAATAGTCGATAGTCTTCATACTCTGTCTATCTATGTTGTGTAAAGGATTTTCACAGAAACATTTTAAGAACATTGGGGCAAAATCATTTCCCCATACTACAAAAGGAAGCCCAGAAGAAACTCACTAAAGAAATTCACTCAAAGTTTCCCAACCCAGCCACAGCAGAGACAAGACAGATTTAGGTTCCTCGGTCCAGTTCGATTCACTTCCCACTGTATGACCTGGCCTGTTCCATGGGATGGCAGAGCTTCCGTCCTCACATTTTCCCTCCTTTTGCTTCAGATCTTTGTTGTTCATTTTCAATTAAAGCTTTACAACTCTTGAGTCCCTATCTAGATCCCATTATCCTTCCTCCCTCCCCAGAGACAGCCACTCTCTTAAACTCAGAATTTGCCATTACCATGTATATTTGATAGTTTTATTACCTGGGTATATACACTTAAATATCGTAAAGTATTGTTTTACTAATTTCAAATCTTTTATATTATTCTGCAACTTGTTTTTTTCTTTCCACAATGGTTTTGAGCTTTGTTCACACTTTAGCTCTAATTCATTCATTTAAACTGTTAATAGTATTTCATGGCCTCACTTCCTTTCAACAGCCACAAGACTCACGGACAGTCCCAATGTTTCCCTTCTTTCCACCCTTCCTTCTGGGGATTGAGCGTCAGAATTTGGATCCAGATGGGCTCAGTGATCCCTCCTGAGCTTCTGGTGGGCCAATCTCCTGCTACGTTATAGACTTTACTAATTTCTATCAGGGTTTATCCCAAGTGATTGGATTAATGAGACTGTTGATACAGTAATTTCACTGCCATCTTCATAATTAGTTCTCAGTGGAAATTGTTATAATCACGATTCTCAGTAGGAGGAAGTTGAGATAAAACTCTGGGAAAAGAGCTTTTCGAAACTATGTGAAGCAGGAAATTCAAAATGGGATCTAATTCCTACTTGGAAAGGCCACTTAGACTAAGTTAACAAAAATAAAGTAAATCTGTGGTTTGAGCATGCTGGGAAAGCATGTGTAGGGATGTCATCTTCTAAAAATATTCTGATAAAATAATTAAACAATTATTACCAGAACATTCATTTTCTAAAAAAAAACTCTAGGAATTATATGGCATAACAATAGAATAAAATGGCATGTGCTGAACTCCTGGGATAGACAGCCATGAGAGCTGCTCATCGTCTGTGCTTACTCCTACTGCAGGACTCACCATCCTATGTAACCACTATCATTATCATATGATGGTTATTTACAAGCCCATACCTTCTACTGCAGCTGCAGGCTCCATGCAGTTGAGATCCATGTCATGTGTCCCTGGAGCCTGTCATAAATCTAGGGTTCCATTTATCAAATGAACTGTTTAGTGAATGAACAGAAGCAACACCAGTAAAGTCCTATGGGCATGTAAAAGTCTCCTAGAGGCTATCCATGAAAAAAAGAATTATACCACGCTACCAAAATTACTACAGAGTAAGCTCAAATATGACAGCTACAAGCAGAAAGGGGCAGAAGCACATCTATAGATGTGATGAGGCCAAGTTTGTTCTTTCAGCAAATACTGGGAACAGAAAAGGCCTAAGAATAAGGCGTTGTCTACCTTCTAATCTTATTTCTATTGGATTTAATATTTACCACCCAGAAAACTGGGTGCAATCTCCATTTTATTCACAGTCTCAGAGAAGCTGCCCAATGCAACTATTATCATTCATCTTATCAATAGTAGACCAAGGAGCCAAACTCAGTTCCATCTGGCCTGAATGTCTGTGGACTTCCCATAGAAAATGTGGCATCTCTTCAAGGTAAAGACTGGTCCTTAATCTTGAGGAGCTTATAGTCTAATAGGGTAGATCATTTTGGTTTAAAAATATATATAATGACTGATTAAAAAATAAACACAGAGAGACTGAGGTTTCAGTACTCCTTGTAAACAGGTGAAGTTTAGCTCATTAAATTTTGCCTCCTACTGATTTTTTCTACATTCTAGAAAAATTCCATATCCATGTTTTCTTTACTTCTATTTTTCCTACCTAGGTTGCTTTCTTTACTAACTCTACCTTACCACATATATTAAAGATTTGTCATGGACATTTTCACTTTTGGAACATCCAGAATCTGAACCTCTGTCTAATATTTGAGACATTCTCAACCATATAAATAGAAGAGGCAAAGCCCATCTCCCATTGCAGAGGCTAAAAATGCCAACTGGTCACCTTCCCAGTCTTCCTTGCAGCTAGAACATAGCCACACAGCCCAATCTCTGCCAACCAGGCACACTCTCCCTGGACTTTGAAACAGGAGCAAGTGAGGCAAAGAAGCAAGGACCACAGATGATTCTGTCTGGGAGTTCAGTAAGACTGAGGTTCTAGAGTAAGGCTGGTACGGTGCTGGTGGCAGAAGCCTGTGTGCAGGGCCAGTGGTCCTGGGGCTGCAACAGAAGGCCCAGTGCTCAGCAGGACAGCCGTGATGTCCTTCCCAGGTCAGCTCCATGCTGGTTGGTCCTGGCCAGCGGCCTCTGAGCCAAAATCTGTATGCCTCTACTTCTCAATGGGCTAGCCAATATAATTTCTTATAAAATTTTGATTGGGCAAGTGGGCAAAATGTAAAACATAGAGGGTATAAAGATAATACACTTTAAAAGCAAAACTTTGACAAATGAGTTAAATCCCACTCGCCTCTCTCTAGTGAGGCAATCACACTGCTCTGCTCTGGTATTATCATTCTCACATATCTTTAATACTTTTCTACCTGTGTATGTAATCCTAAGCACTGGATGCTAATCATCTTGAATATCCTTTAACTTCATTTAAAAGGGGTCACACTATATGTATCCTTTTGTAACTGGCTTTTTTTTTTTAAATTCAACATTATGATTATGGAATTCTTCCAGGATGATACATGTGGCTGGCTATTAGTTCATTCATTTTTACTGTTTTAACTATAGAATTCCATTGAATGAATAAACCACAATTTATACATTCCTCTACAGGCAGACATTTAAGTTATTCTAATATTATGCAAATAAAAATAATGCTACATGTCTCCTAGTGTGCATGTGCAATGATTCCCAGGAGGTATATTTCTAGTGGTAGAATTGCTGGGTCATACATTATTAGCATTTCCAAGTCTACCAGATATTGTCATATATCAAGTCTTCTAAAGTATCTGTATCTTATATCATCTTAACAAGTTTATTCTTCTGCTTAAACCAGCCAGAGTCAACCTGTAACTAAGAATGCAGACTGATGCGGGAAACAATTATCCATAGTTCTCCCAAAACAGCATGGTACTGGCATAAAAACAGACATATGGGTCAATGGGACAGAACAGAGAGCCCAGAAATAAACCTATGCGTGCATGGTCAGTTAATTTACGACAAAGGGCCAAGAATACACAATGGGGACAGGGCAGTCTCTTCAATAAATTATGTTGAGAAAACTGGAGCCACATGCCAAAGAATGAAACTGGACCACTATCTTATACCCCATACAAAAATTAACTCAAAAATGATTAAATATTTACCATAAAACCTGAAATCATAAAAACCTTAGAAGAGAACATAGGTGTTAAGCTCCTTGAGGCTGATCTTGGCAATGAGTTTTTTAATCTGACACCAAAACCAAAGGCAGCAAAAGCAAAAAAAAAAAAAAACAAGTGAGACTACATCACACTGAAAAGCCACACAGCAAAGGAAACCTTCAAAAAAAATAAAACGGCAAGCTACTGAATGGAGAAAATATTTGCAAATCATAAATCTAACAAGGGGCTAATATTCAAAATATATAAATAACTCATACAACTCAACAGCAAAAAAAACCACACACACACACAAAAAAAAAAAAATCCAGTTTAAAAACGGGCAGATATTTTTCTAAAGAAGACATAAAGATGACTTATAGGTATATGAAAAGATGTTCTATATCATTAATTATTGGGGAAATGCAAATTAAAACCACAATAAGATATCTCCTCGCACCAGTTAGAACAGCTATTAACAAAAATAGAAATAACAAGTATTGGTGAAGATGCAGAGGAAAGGAAAGCCCTGTGTGCTATTAGTGAGAATGCAAACTGGTGCAGCCACTACAGAAACCAGTATAGAGGTTCCTCACAAAATTAAAAATAGAACTACCATATGATCTAGCAATTCCACTTCTGGGTATTTATCTGGAGAAAATAAAAACACTAATTTGAAAAGATATATACACCCCCATGTTCATTACAGCATTATCTACAGTAACCAAGATATGGAAACAACCTAAGTGTCCATTGATGGATTGATTAATGGATAAAGAAATTGTGACACACACACACACACACACACACACACACACACACACACACACTATGGAATATTATTCAGCCATAAAAAAGAATGAAATCTTGCCATTT
Source organism: Macroglossus sobrinus (assembly GCA_004027375.1). Classification (NCBI taxonomy): domain Eukaryota; kingdom Metazoa; phylum Chordata; class Mammalia; order Chiroptera; family Pteropodidae; genus Macroglossus; species Macroglossus sobrinus. The sequence goes on along the minus strand of PVKZ01000269.1, from coordinate 822,215 downwards.
GCTACAACAAAGATGGACCTTAAGAGCATTATGCTAAATAAAATAAGTCAAACAGAGAAAGACAAATACCACATGATCTCTCTTATATGTGGAATTTATTTATATCTATATAAATAAAACCAAGGTCATAGATACAGAGAATAGGTTAGTGGTTGCCAAAGGTAGGAGGTGGGAGAAATGGATGAACTGTTCTTGTTGTTTTTTTTTTTTAATAAATTAAGTAAATAAATAAATATTAAATTAAAAAAGAAAGAAAAGACCAAAGAAAAGTGGGATAATAGTTTATCAAGGATCCAACAATATCTGCCACAGTCTATCCATGAGAGCAGCCAACATCCCAATATCTGATCCAGTTACCATATCCAGCTCAAAGTTCAAGATCTTAGACTGAAATGTGCCTTCTTAAGGTCTAGTGACATATAAACTCAAAACACATTATTTAATTCACTCAGCTGAGTTCACCCAATAAACAGTGATAAGGAAAGAATAAAATCAATGAACAACATTTTTCAGAAATGAGGAGAATGGAAAACACAAGGCAGTCAGTCACTGGTTCATAATTCGTGATGTATTCCTCTAAAGATGAACAAACACTTGAGTTCCTTGGTTAGAAAACCCAGAAACCCCTGCTTCTGCTCTTGGAATGGTCCTCTTTGTTCACTGACCTCTGTGACCCCTTATCCTGGCCTCTGGGAGAAACTTCCTCACCCACTGTTCTCCATGACCCACCCTGAGCTGGGCACAGAGGTAGATTCCTTCTGGGAGGTCCATGGCTTTCACTGCCTTTTTTTTTAAATTGCTGCAAGTAGTTTTTATTATTATGGGTAATATTACTATGTGCATTCCTATACAAGTCTTTCTATGGATATCAGAAATCATATTCCACCCAACAAGTTGGAAAAGATCAAAAACTTTGATAGCACACTGTGTTAACGAGGCTGACCAGGCCACGCATATACGTGCTGACAGGAGCATAAATTACTTCCACAGAGGACAATTTGAATAAATATATTACTCATATACACATATGAGCAATTGAGATATATATAGATATCTATCTATATTCATTTTGCTATATACATACGCATTACTCATGTAATAACTTTTGACTAATTCCACTTCTAGGAATTTATCATACGAATGCATTCACACACATAAAATGACATTTTTATAAGATTATTCATTGCAGCTGTGTTTCTAAAGCACAGAATTGGAAACTATCTAAATGACAATTAATAAAGGATGGTTAAATAAAGTACAGTACACCCATAAAATGACATCTTATATAGCTATAAAAAAATAAGAAAATTCTTCATTTAGATCTCCAAGAAATGTTGTTAAATTTTAGAAACAGGTGCAGACAGTGAATTGAATATAGTGTCATCTGTGTCGGAAAAAAAAGAAAGTCAAACCCCTAGAAGGACACACGAGAAACTGATAACAAAGGCTGCCAATACAGAAGTAAACTGGGTGGCTACAGCATGGGTGCAAGTGAGACTTTTCACTGTATATCCATTCTTTTGTATTTGAGCCATAGGACTATATTAGCTATTTAAAATTTTAAATTAAAAACCTGGTGGTCCAATGCTTATAGCAGCATTATTCACAATTACCAAGAGATGGAAATTACCCAACTGTCCAAATAAATGAATAAACAAAATGTGGTATATGTACACAATAGTATGTTATTCAGCCTTAAAAAGGAAGGAAATTCTGACACACGCTACTACATGGATGAACCTTGAATACTTGATGTTACGTGAAATAAGGCCGTCATAAAAAGACAAATACTGCAGGATTCCACTTGTATGTGACACATTGAGCAGTCAGATTCATAGAAAAAGAAAGTAGAATGGGGGTTTCCAGGGACTGGGAGGAGGGAAATGGGAAGTTGTTATGAACTAGGTACAGAGTTTTAGTCTGGGAAGATGAGAAAGTTCTGAAAATGAATGGTGGCAATGGTTACACTACAATATGCACGTACTTAATGCCACAGAACTACACACTTAAAATGGTTAAAATGGCTAATTTTATATGTATATCTTACCACAATAAAAAAATCTTTTTAACTTGGTTGGCCATACTAAAAGTCATAGAATCATTTACTTTAGGTGAATTGTATGGTTTGTGAATTATATCTTAAAATCATTTTTTAAACTTAGAGTCTTCCAATTTTTTTATTTTTTATTTTTTTTTTTTTTGCTTCTGATCAACTCTACACATAAGTAACTACAATCAAAGATCTTGTTTAAACAGAACCTTTAAGCCTCAAAAGTCATGCCTTTTACGTAATACCTTCTATGTTCTACCCATTTCCCTAGTCCAGGGTTCTCTGGATTTGGTCCTCAGACCAGCAGCATCGCCATCACCTGGGAACCTTTAGAAATGCATATTCTCAGGCCCCTCCCCAGACCTACTGAATCTGAAACTCTGGAGCCCAGCAACTGGGTTTTAGCAAGCCCGCCATGTGATGCTGCAGTTTTATGAGCACTGCCCTAGCATGGCTCTAACTAATGATTATTGAAATAGGAGGTCTTATATTAATAAGGACAAGGGCTACTAATGACTAAAAACTAAGAATTGATAATGGCTTAAACAGACAGTAGTTTCTCTCTCTCCCACATAAAACAAGTTCGAAGGTGTGGTATGATAGCTCTACCATGTTCACTGGGGATCTGAGCGCCTACCAGTCTGAGTTACCACACTTGACTTTTAATCCAAGGTCACCTCATGGTCCAAGATGGGTACTGGAGTGCCAGCCATCACATCTAAGTACAGACAAAAGAAGGAGAAAGAAAAAAAACAAAAAAAAACAAAACAAGAAAGAACTTATAAACTGAATTATCTCTATTTAAAATAGCCTTTCCAGAAATTCTCATAGCTCATGTACAAAAACTAAGTCCTAGGTACACACCTGCAAAGGGGGCAGAGAAATGTGGTCCTTCATTCCAGAGAACAACATGTTACTAAAGAGGAAGAGAAAGATAAATTTTAGTCTTGCTGCTAAGTGGTAAGGATGCGGGTACTGTTAGCTTTGGCTTGGCCTAGAGAAGCTACACTGCTGGCTTTGATGATGGAGGAAGGAGCTACAAGTTTGGGAACACAGAAGTCTCCTAGAAGCTGAAAAAGGCAAGGAATGGATTCTGTCCTAGAGCTTCCAGAAGGAACCAGCACTGCCAACATGTTGATTTTAGCCCTGTAAAACCAATTTCTGCTTTCTAACCTCTGGAACCGTAAGATAATAAGTTTGTGTTTGTTAAGCCATTATGGTAATGTGATGCTGTAGCAATAGGAAACTAATACAATACACTTATCTGTATCTATGTTATACTTCAGTAGAGTCATGGCTTAAAGTCTTTTGGATTTACTTTGCTTAAATAAATTTTGGCTACAAATCCATATGAGAATCACTTTAGGGTTGTACCTTCTCAGGAATGATTTCCCCCTTCTGCCTTGCTCAATACCTAGTGCTCTCTGGGTAGAGAAAAGACAGGCTGTGTCCTGACCCTGTCGGGATAGTCCTTTGATGTGTGGAGGGTCTCCTATTAAACTCTCCACCTGGGGTGAGCTCTCAGATTTTACTTTTCCCCAGCACTGCAAAGACTTCAAAGCCAAGTCCAAATTTGTCCATACTGATCAGCAAATGCCTTTGCCAGTTTCTGTTCTTCACTTAATTTTCTGGAATCCTGCTTTCTTTCCTCTGGCTCTTTGCTTAAAAATTCTTGACGACCTTATCGGCACTGATTCTCTCATGACGGTGTCTATAAATTTAGTCCAACCTTTTTCATTTTCAGCAACAGTGTTTAATCCCTGCTCCTTTGAAAACGCAAGTCCTTCTGTCCATAAGATGAGCCTGGAATATCTTGTAGTGCCAGAAAGTAAGAAAATGTTCAAAAAAATAAGAGAGTCTGTCAAAGGGACGCAAGAGCCAAGCTGAAAGAGCTCCCAGTGGCCAAAGCTGGAACAGTTAGAGCAATGAGATAACACACTTTTGGATTACAATCCAAAGTAAATCTTTCCATAAACAAATAAATAGGAAAGAAGACGCACATCTTCCTTCCAGAAGAATTCCAAATAATTTATGTAGATAATTTCCCCCTTTAAAGGTGAAGTCTAATCCACCATGCCTACCTTTGCCCCCACCTCCCCACCCTGAATAGACTGGATTTATGACTTGGTTCCCAGCATCAGAGTGTGGAAGGGGGAAGGGAAGGGAACTTGAGGCTGAAGAAAGCTGGCAAAGACTACTGCGACCAAGGTTAACATTACCGGTGACAGGTCATGTTGATATTGTGTACCCTCCGATATGAAGTGATGAGAAGAACGCTTTTACCTCTTTGGTATTCCTCCCCAAAACCTATAACTCAGATTAATCATAAGAAAAACATCAGACAAATCAAATTTTGCATTCTGCAAAATCCCTAACCAATACTCCTCAAAACTGTAAAGGTGATGAAAACAAAGAAAGTGCTACAGATCTGCTATAAACTGAATGTTTACATCCCCCCCAAAATTCATATGCTGAAATCCTAACCCTGAAGGTGATGACATTAGAAGGTGGGGCCTATATAGGAGGTGATTAGGTCCAGAGGGTGAACTTCTCACGATGGAATTTAGTCCCTTTATAAAAGAGACCCCAGAAAGGTCCCACTCCTCTTCCACTAGATGAGGACACAGGGGGAAGACAGCCGTCTATGAACCAGGAAGCAAGCCCTCACCAAAAACCAAATCTGCCTATGATCTCGGACTGCTCAGCCTCCATAGCTGTGAGCAATAAATGTCTGTTGTTTATAAGCCATCCATCCTATGATATTTCTTACAGCAGCCTGAACGAACTAAGACAAAATCAGAAGAAACTAAGGAGACGTAACAACTAAATGCAATGTGCTGTCCTGGACTGTATCCTGTTACAGAAAAAGGATATTAGTTTAAAAACTAATGAGATCTGGATAATGTCTAGAGTTTATTTAATAGTAATGTGCCAATGCTGGTTTCCTAGTTTTGACAAATGTACCATTGTTATGTAATATGTTAACAATAAGGGAAACTATGTGTGAGGTAAACAGGTCCTCTCTGCACTAGCTTGGCAATTTTTCTGTGAGCCTAAAAATAAAAATAAAATTGAAAAGTTTATTTTAAAAAACTAATCCAACAAAGCTTGTTGGATTAGTTTTTTTCAGAAACAGTTTGTCAGAATAACCTCATTATAATTTGAAAATGCAGGTTCCCAGATACCTACATAATCATTCCCTTATCTTCTTCAGGTCTCTCCTCAAATGTTACCATGACAAAGACTCTTTCTTTGACCACCCTATTCAAAAAGCAAACCCTGCCTCACTTGATTGCTCTAATCTGCTTCATTTCTCTCCCTGGCACTTATAACTACCTAATACACTGCATATAGTTTATTTTTCATAAGGGCAGGAAATGTTGTTCACTGCTGAATCTTCAGCACCTAGATATATAGTTACACTCAATAAACATTTTCCAAATGAGTGAATAAATGCATGAATGAATATCATCTTTTCTGAAGTCATTGAATTGGGTTTTCTATTACTTGGAGACAAAAACATCCTAACCAATATACCTGCACAGTGTGGTTCCAGTTCATGGGTGGCCAGAGTCATCCTATACAGGCAGGGTCACCAAGACCATAGGCCCTCAAAAATGAAGATTTGTGTCACCCTATTGAGTAACAAAATCCCAGTCAAAAGAGCTGCTGGCTGATGGTAAAGAGAATAAGAAATGAGTAATACTGAAAAAGAAAAGGCCTAATTATCAACCACAACTTCATGCATAGTTTAGAAATAAGAACTATAACATGTCACTATATCTTCCTTCTTAATGTGTCAAAGAACATTATGTATTTTAACTAACTTGACCCTAGTGTCTCTCTTCCTTCCCCTCATCTCTCTATATAGGAATGTATCAGTGGACAGTCTACAAGAAAGGCTCTCATTCCAAGATCCTGCTATGGAACTATTATGTGGTAAGACCTGATGAGACTTTGGGTCATCCCTCTTGGGGGCAGGAATGGATAAATGTTCTATTGGGCTATGCTACACTAGGGGAGCCTGGAGCTCTTAAATTTGCATTTTGAAATACAGATATGGGAAAAGGATATACGTGTGTGATGTTGCACTCTGGTGGACATTTATCTGTCTCTTTAGCCACACAGAATTTAAACTCCTCACCTTTATAGCTAACATTTATTGTGTGCTCATCATGTGCCAGGTATTATTTTAAATACTTTACCTATATTAACTAATAAAACCCTCACAGCAACCCAATAAATAGCCACTATTACTCTCCTTCATTTACATTTGAGGAAACTGAGTCACGGGGATGTTACATAATTTAACCAAAGTCTAATTAACCACAGTGGCACACTTGGACTTCATATCCAGAGAGTGTGGCCCCAGAGTCCACACTCTTAACTAGTATCCTATATTGTCCTCACTATATTGACTCTATTCAGAAATCTCCCCATCTTGTGGCTTCCAGAGAAAGGCAGAACCCAACCACCGTTTTAGAAGCATTTAGAAAATTCCAAAAATTCACGTCCTCAAGCCCCCTCTGCAAGTCAGTGATGGGCACAGAATCTAGACTCCACCAATTTGAAGCACTTGCCCCAGACTTTTGAATCAGTAAGCAGTTATGCAAAGATGTCAAAACCACGGAGAATTCTGTCTGGAGGCAATGGCATTGCACCAATATTGAGCTCCCGAGCCACACGCAGCAGGGCTAATTGCTCTGTTTAATGTCAAAAGTGTCAATGGTGCCACCCACACATGCAGCATTTGATGATGGATTCAGCAGTGCTTCTGTGAGCTACTCAATATTCTTTTTTTAAAAAGAATGATTATATTATTGAGTTTATAGTTTTATTTGAATTGAGCTGTAACTGACTATAACATTGTATTAATTTTAGAGGTATAACAATTATTTGATATTTGTATGTTGCAAAATGTTCTCCACAACAAAGATAGTTAACTTCCATCACCTCATAGTTACCATTTTTTTCTTTTGTTAAGAACTTTTAAGATCTACTTTCTTAGCAACTTTTGAATGTATAATACAGTATTATTAACTACAGTCACCATGTTGTACACCCCCATGACTTATTTATCCTATAACCGGAAATTTGTGCATTTTGACAACTTTCACCCCACCCTAACTCTACCCCCATTCTGGCAACCACCAATCTGTTCTCTGTGTCTGAGTCTTGTTTTGTTTTTTTCAGATTTCACATACAAGTGAAATCATACAGTATTTATCTTGCTCTGTTTTACTTATTTCACTTAACATAATACCCTCGAGGTCCGTCCATGTTGTCTCAGATGGCAAAACTTTCTCTTTTTTTATGGCTAATTAATACCACACACACATACACACATACACACACACACACAATCTTCATCAATTCATTCACTAATGGATATTTAAAATGTCTTGGCTATTGTAAATAATGCTGCAGTGAACATGAGAGTGCAGATATTTTTTCAAGATAGTGGCTTTGAGTGCAGCATAGGGAATATAGTCAATAATATTATAATAACAATACGTGGTATCAAATGGGTACTAGACTTATTAGGGTGATCACATCATGTTAAATAAATGTCTAATTACTATGCTGTATACCCAAAACTAACATACTATTGGATGTCAACTGTAATTTAGATTTTTTAAATTCTAAATAAATTTTTAAAATTTAAAAATCGGGAGAAAAAAGATAGTGACATTGTTTTCTTTGGATAAATACCCAGAAGTGGAATTGCTGGTTTCTATGGTAGTTCTATTTTTAATACTTTGAGAAACCTTCATACTGTTTTCAACAGTGGCCGCACCAATTTATATTCTCACCAACAGTGGACAATGGTTTCCTTCCCAGTATCCTTTCAATAAGTGACTTTGCTTCTAACATCAATCAGAATCAATTTCTGTTGCTTGCAATCAAGGTCCTTGATTTTTGAGTCCTTTCCTGAGAATGAGAGATTGAGAAACATCTAGGCTCTAGGCACACGTGGGAAGTTGATGGCATAGTAATATCAGAAGCCTATCGGTACAGGAATCATGTGCATTGTGGTGCCTCGTGGAAAGAAAACTTAAGCTCTATGCTCTGCTGGAATTCATCTATGTCTTGTATGGTATACGATGGAATAGTCGCAATTAATCTTATGTTCAGGAAGGCTGAGAACCCTATGATAGTAACTTCCTGTGTCAACGTGACTAAGTCACAGGGTGCCCATACATTTGGTTCAGTGTTATTCTGAGTGTGTGTGAGAGAATGTTTCTGGATGAGATAAGCATCTAAATCAGTGGCTGAGCAAAGTGGATGGCCATCCCCTGTGTGGGTGGGTGGGCCTCATCCAATCCACTGAGGGCTTGAATAGAACAAAAGGGTGAGCAAGACAGACTGCTCTCTCTCTGCACCAGTAGTCTTTGAGCTGGGACATTGGTCTTCTCCTGCCTTTGAACTCAGACTGGAACTTAGACACCATCAGTCTCAGGTCTTTGGACAACAGATTTGGGGACCTCTCAGCCTCCATAATCATGTGAGCCAATTCATTACAATGAATGAATGAATGAATGAATGAATGAGGAAATAAGTAAGTAAGTAAGTAAGTAAATAAATAAATAAATAATGATAAATCCCTATTTGTTCTGTTTCTCTGGAGAACCCTGACTAATATAGACCCTCTTGGGAGACAGATGATCCTAGAGAAATAAAGAAATGTCATTGACACGGTAAGGAAAGGAAGAGCAATTCTTTAAGAACTGTTAACATTAAACCAGGATTTCTCTAATTTGGGGCCTCCACAAACAACACTATAGACCAAATTTTAGGTCATTTCTTAAAAGAATCAGCATAATTTTAATAATAAAAAAATTTTTTAAAAAACATTTAAAATCAAGACTGTTTATTTCAGACCAATTGAAAGAGATGACAGTTTGAAATCTTTCACTCACTGGCCTGATGAAATAGTTCATGTCACCAGATTCTACGTCTAACTGGTTTCTTCTAATTCCACTTAAAATTCTAAGTCTCCATTATAAGCTATAAAGTGTGGCAGCAAGAGTTTGGCTCTGTCAGATAGTGCTGGATGTTTGGGTTGAATGGGGACACGAGAATCACGAAGGGATGACTCACTGAAGACTTCTTTCAGCTCTCCATCAGATGCTAAGTCAATAAGCATATCACACTTTAACGCTAGAGGGATGAGTCTCAGCTTGGGAATCGGTGCTGAATGGATTCCTAATCTACTCTTTGGAAAGTAGCTTTTCATGCTCCACTGCACCCCTTGGAGGTAATTTTAAAATATGCCCAATAATACATCATTGATTTCTTTCTCCCTGAGAAGAAAAATCAGTGAGTGCTGGAGAAAAGACAAAGTTTATGCAACTGAGCTATTTGCACCACGAAGAAATTCTGGTATTTTATCCTCCATATTAAAATTCATGATACTTCAGCCCTGAGGGAATACACTCAAGCTCTAAAGACAATAAACACATTGCTGAGATACATGGTTGAGCAAAACACTTGAAGTTTCAGGAATGGAGTGTATGACATTATCAGTGTCATAAAGAAACATTTCTATTTCATTCCTGATTTCAAAAACTCTTGAGAGTCACGTTCTGACAGCGAGGGCACTTCAGTGTGGAAACCAAATCATACTAGGTGCTCATCTCTAGACAGAGCACATATAAAAGATACATCGCCAGTGGGTATAATTTGGATAGATTCACAATTTTTACTATATCTAGTAACCTTGAATCGGGATCAAGACGTGTTTGAAAAGGTTGACTTTATTATTATTCAGGTATGGTGAGACCAGCAGATCAGAAGACAATTGCAACTGAAAAGGCAGTTATAAAGATCCTAAGAGGTGAGGGCAAGCTGTGCCATAGAGGGACCACATGAGGTAGCACCAGGGTTGATCAGGAGCCAGAAGGAAAGAGGGAGAAATGTAGGAAGAGCCTTTATTGCGGTTCCCATGGGAAGAAACTAGTGAGGCAGGGTAAACTGGCTTAGGATTTGCTGGACTGAATAGTTTCAGCAGTCTCTGGGGCCAGGAGCTGTCCCTAGTTGTCTGCTATCTGGTCCTGGAGTGATTAAAGCAGATGAATAGTGGACTGAGGAGGATAAAGAAAGTGGTTAGGGGTACAGCCTCTGGATGGATTGGTTTGTATATGAAAGGCAATTCAGGTGACTTGGGCTTATTGTCTCTTGATTTTAGCTGACACTGGGAGGGGCAGTTTCTCCAGTGTCAGTGAGGCCCCAGGTGTCAAAGCATGAGCATAAAGAAAATAAAAGGCATGATTAAAGCAGGATGCCTACTGTTAGCCACCAATTGCTCTCCGTGAATAAAGCAGTGTGTGGATCAACATTACAGAGCAACCTCTTTTCTCCGAAGAATAATAAATGGCCCTCCTTGCTTAATATACAGCTAGGTATGTTCAGAGAAGATGCCAACACTTACTTTCCATTCTATACCATCATTCATGAACTAATTAGCAATTAAATAAAAAATGTCTTCGGCAGCATGTGCTTTTTTAGTGATAAAAAAGACGAAAAGTCTCTAAGCAATTCTCCCTCATGCATGTATCACACGCATACTAAGAGCTTTTTCATACTCTGTACATCAGTAATTTCATACACTCACGTGTGATGGTAATTGCTCTCGCATATTACCTGTGATGTCCAACAGCATTATTTTTTTAATAGCATCATTTTTTACATGAAATTTCCAATAGTTTGTTATGCTTTCCTTCCAAGCATATATATCATCAGCCCTTGGCTGGTTTTACCAGCTTCACATCAATAATATAACTCATTCCTCTTTTTGCTATGAAGGTTGCAATTCTGAATGATGCCTCTAGTTTTGGTCTCTCTTCTGCCTTTAGCAACAAAATTAATCAGTTGCAGGTTTATTTTTACTAAAGAGGTTTCTGTGCTTCATTTGCAAGGAGTTGATGGCTCCGTATCACACTACTTGACAAAGTTTCATAGCAGACAACATAAGGAACTAGTGTGAAAATGAATTACCTGTCCAACAAAATCCAATTTCTAATTATTATCCTACTTATTTGCACTCCACTTATGACAAATGGTGCAGTTGTGCTTGTTCCAGCCCACAGAACCACATTCCGCATTTTTTCACATTCTACATTTGAATTGTAGAATTGAATTGTTTACATTATTGTTTTCATTTCTATTTTTATGCTTCATGGAACCACTTTCAAGCCATCAACCTTCTTTGTAAACCAGGGAGATACAGTAAGTCCTCGTGTAACAGCATTAATAGATTTTTGAAAATTGCAACTTTAATGAAACAAAGTATAACAATACCAATTTTACCATAGGCTAATTGATATAAATGAGGTTAAATTACTGAAGCATATTTCTGGTTACAGAAACATGACCAGACTTCTAAATGAAGACTCCCAAATATTCCTAATATTAAACATTGAAATAAATATGAACTATACATACATATAAGAAAGATGAATAAAAATAAGTAAGAGAATGATTTTCTGACCTGTTTTTTCCAACATCTTTGGGACATGGAAGGAAACCAGAGGACCTAGAGAAAACCCACAGGGACGTGGGGATTACGTGCGACCTTTACGATGACGTCGCATGAAACAACACTAATGGAGGACCTGCTGTCCTACAACACATTTAAGCTATAAATGTTCCCTTAAATATGGCTTTCACTGTTCCCAATACGTTTTCACATAAATATTCTCCTGTTCCCCCTTGAGGGAGACAAGGACCAATGGAAACAGCAGTCCATGCCCTGTGGATCAGTGGGCTCTGGCTTAGACTCTGCCGGAAAGCCTGTCTTCCTCCTGGGTTCATGCACGTTCCCTCAGTATTACAAATCATGGCCCACAAACCCAACCCTCTACTGGCTCATGCCCACATTCTGTCTCACACTCGAAGCTCCAGGTGTGTTTGGGGTTCCCCTCCAGGCTCCAGCAGAGAACCACACTTTTCTTACTAGTTGATGATCTCAGCAGAGAGAAGGGGACACAGGGTCATAAAAGTGTGATCCAGTCAACGTCTTTCCAGTGTCCCCAGGATCCGGTCTGTCCTCCACTGAATTCATGAATTCAAATGGTCCCCAGATTTATCTAAAACATAAAAACATCATACCCCAACGAGAATACTTCATGATTCTCCTTTAGTCATAGACAAAGTGACGCTCTATAGCACGATTTACTAATTTTATTATCACAGATGTACATTTTACAACCAAATAGGATAGGACTGCTTATAGTTCCAACATCATCGTTGCAAAGTAGTATACTCTTGCTGATGCTGCTATATTTCACTTCCAAGTGTTCTTTTGTCTCAAGATTAGCTATGTGTCACCTCCTCTGAGAATCTGTCTGTCCCTAATACTGGGTGAGTTAAATTAAACATATGTCACAATTTCCAACTAGACTAAGATTTCTACACATTTTACAATCCACCCACAAATGTTCCATAATTACTGCTATATTTTGAATGTTTGTACGCACATCCCCCCCATTCATATAATTTGAAACCTAATCCCCAGTGTGAAGGTGTTAGGAGGTGCAGCATTTTGGAGGTGATTAGGTCATGAGTGTGGAACCCTCATGAAAAGGATAAGTGCCCCTGTAAAAGAGACTCAACAGAGATCCCTTTCCCCACCCATCATGTGAAGAAACAGCAGGAAGATGGTCTCCCATAAAGCAGGAAGCGGCTTACACCAGACACCGAATTTGCTGGGGCCTTGAACTTGGCCTTCCAGCCTCTAGAACTGTGAGAAATAAATTTCTCTTGTTTCTAAGCGCCCCCAGTCGATGGTATTCTGTTATAGCAGCCCCAAATCACTAAAAAATTATTGAATGAAGTCATAGTATTTAATGTATAATTCACATGATAATAAATAATTTTCCATTAGTTTACACATAATATTGGATTTCAAGGGCCATTTGCGATTAGAATATTACTCGGGTTTCTGAATATGGACAGCTTTGCCAAAATGACTCCATGTTTTTCCTTCTAGATCAGAACTCAATCATCTTTCCAAGGTCATAAAGTTCTGTAATGAACCATGTGAAGTTGGCCAACATGTGCTGTCAGTAGTGAGTGAACGATTCTCACACTGGCAGAAGACCTGGCTGCTTTACCAGAAGGATTTGTTCAACCAGACCAGTGTCAGTTTCTGAATATGCCACATTTTCCAGGCTATTACAGTGCACTCCTTTCGCAATCCCTTTTTATCCGGCCTGATTAACAACTGCCACATCACCACCCCAGGATTGCCACGACCCACTTCCTGTCGGGTATTAAACTTGGCATCAGTTCTCATTATGCACTCAAGCTCAGGTGAAAAACAGCTTGGGAAGAAAATCTTTTCGAAGAGAACAGCCATTTCCTAAGTTTGAAGGAAAGGAGAGAAAGGAAGGAAGGAAATGAGGAAGGGAGGGAAGGAGAAAAGGAGGAAAGGAGAGAAAAGTTACATAGAGTAAATTTTAAAACTTAACCGAGAGGATTGATTTTATGTTGGCATGAATAAACCCCAGTTTGATCACCTAGTTTCCCAAAACATGAGGGTCTTTCCTTACTCAGCATTGTACATACCACCACTGCAGACCATTGTCAGGAACTATAACCTTGAACCACCAACTTGGCTTCTTCAGAAAGACTTGCTAAGAGATATGGTGTTTAAAGAGGGCCTAGAGTCACCCACTTCTAATTTCATTCCTATCTATTGTCCAGGCTAAACCACCAAAAGGCTTCCTACTTGATCCCCATTAGCCTGAGCTGAAGAATCATCTTGACTCATGTGCTTTAAAAATGCTTTCCCATCAACTTTTATTGGGCATTAGTATAAGAGATGGTACACAAAATGTGGCTCCACTTTTGTTAAAAATCTTGTTATTAATGAAATTATCCAGCATTCCTGATAATAGGGACAACAACAATGCAAACAAACCCCGTGTGAAGGAAAGTCTGAGAAACTAATGAAGCAGGGGGACACTAAGGAGACCAGATGACCAAATTCAGGGTGGTATAAGGATTGATACTTAGAACAGGAAAACGGGTATTAGTGCGAAAACTGGTGAAATTCTAATAAAGTCTAGACTTTAATAAATTATTATGTACTAATGTTAATTCTTTAGTTTTGGCAAATGTACCTTAGTTGTGTCAGTATTAATTTAACATTAGGGGAAACTGATGCAGTCTACAGGAACACCGTACTATCTTTGCAACTTTTCTGTAAAACTAAAATTATTCCAAAATTAAATTTGTTTTTTTTTTTAAAAAGGGTTTGCATGAGCTTAGAGTCAGGAAAAAAAAAAAAAAAATATATATATATATATATATATATCCCAAGACAGTGTTGTATGCATTCCTCTCTTTTAACAATAAGAAACCATAACTTATTGCCCTTTACTTTTTACCTCTGCTGCTCACATGCTCAGAATCAAATTCTGTGCTGGAATATATCAACTTCATGAACCCTCGGAGTTCTCATATTTGTTTCCTTATTTTTCCTGACCCTAATTTCCCTGTTCTATTAGGAATAGAGCCTAAGCTTGCTGTATTTTGCTGTAGTTGTCATAAACAACCTCTAATCCTTTTAGGAAGGAGGTTCTGCGTTAATTATGAACCTAAAACTTTTCCAAAGGCAGAGGAGCAAGGCTGAGAAGACTCAGGAAGTCATGGGTTACAATAAATAGCAGAAGGAGTCGGGCTCCTTTAGGCAGAAAGATGACTCAGGGGAGAAATGATGTTTGTCTCCAAATAACTGAAAGGTTGCCCTTGAAAAAACAGGAATGACTTTCTCAGGGATGCACAAAAATCCAAGCCCCAACCAAGGGGTCCACATTGCTAGAAGAGGGCTTGGACTCCGCATGAGAAAGAACCGACAAAGCCAACCTATGGGGCAGATGTTAGTACCCCTACCCGAAGGATACTTAACAGTATCTAGATTATTTTAACAAGAGGTCTTATTTTTTTTAATCTCATTAATATGTAATAAGTCTGATTCAATGGGTAGCAAGACTCTAGACCATCTGTCATGAATTCCTCATTGAAGAGGTTACACTAGATGATCTCAAAAGTTTCTTCCAGATGCACATTCTGAGGTTACATCAAAGTAGTTCATAATACAGTTCTGGCATGAGAATGAACACACATAACAGTAGGAGATAGTCATTAAATGCTTGTTCTGTGTAAGGCAATGTGGCATGCATTTTGCAGCCATTATCTCTTTTAACCTTCTCAATAACTCTACAAGCTGGCCCAGCAAGGGACTTTGTACCCAGTCCATGCCTTTTCATGCTGTCCTTGTCCATGTGGCGATACTTGTCCACTGGCTGCAGTGTGGCACCCAAAAGGCAGCATCTAAGACAATTATGTGTGTCATTTTAGAAAGAGGCATGGGTGACTGAGTCTGGTGACTCATGCGGTCAATAGACATGGCCCTGGCTGCCGGAGCCAGCCGGACAAGATCAAACAGTTCCCAAGAAGGGGAGTGAGGATTGAGAAAAAAAAAAAAGAGAAGAGACAGAGAGAAGATAGAGAGAGAGAAAAGATAGAGACAAAGAGATAGAGTCGGGAGGGCTAACAGTGAATACTGTGCCCCGGAGTTTATTAAGAACAGTATATTTATACCCTAGGATGTGCATGAAAAGCAACACCCATAGATATGCAAACAATTTCAGTAATGAGCTTATTCATTAAGCCAATCTTCCTCCTTCAGTAACAGCCCACCTGCCCTGCAAACTTCTGTCTTGCAAGCAACTTTAACCCCGTCTATAGGGCATTCAGCAAGAATGGCTCCCAACACCTGGCAATCAATGTAACATGTGGAGAAGACGCCAAGTCCATCTGCTCGGGAAAGAAACCTCCCTGCTCTCAGCATCCCAAGCAGGACTTCCTTGTCTTGCTATATTTGGGTTGCTCCAGGTCATACACACTACGGGACACCCACTCACTATGTGGCCTTGGCCTACTCACTTCTGTCCATTCCACACACCCTCCAAGGGGGGGGTCAGACAAATACTTCTGCAGACCTTTAGTTCTAACATTAGAGATGATAAGTGGAGGTAAATTGATATTTTCCACAACATCCAAAAATCAAATAATGAGCAAAGGATTATCTAAATGTATCATCTGGTGTTTAAGCTTTTCTTTTTTAATAAAGTACTCATTTGCCAGTGATTTTATTTTCATTATTATTTATTTCCTTACTATTATATATTTCCTTATTACTCCTTGAGAAGTAGTTACTGACCTCCAGTTCTAACATCTGCAAAATGAGGATGTGGGCCTTAGCGGTGAGTCGGCCCTTCTGCCCCGGTGAGTCTCCATGCTGTGTTTCAGGTCAGTGAGACTGAGGCTCTTGTGAGATCACAGCTTCTATAGGGCTGCAATCGGCCCTAGAGAGAATCGAAATCAGGATTTTGGTGAAGGGATCTTGGTCCCCAGGAGGAACAGCATGCAGGAGGAGAATCAAGGATGCCCGGGGTTCAAGGCAGAGAGCAGTAACAGTTATAACAATCTGTCTCTGAGCGCCGAGGTGCCACGAAGCATCCACAGATCAGCGACACCACTTCTGCCCTCAGTTACCAGCAGTTCACAGGGAAGTCAGGAAAAAAAATGGCAAACTGGGTAACATGCAATAATAGTACTATGACAGCAGAAAAAAAGCATGGATTGTGCTCAAGAAATCTTGGTAAGATTTCTGAAAAAAAGGGGCATCAGAACAAGGCCTTAGGGATGGAGAGAATTCTATAGATGAGGTGGGGGAGGGGAAGGAGGAGGTTCTCATAAGAAGGACAAGTTATAGAAACACAGAAGCGGAAAATTTTAATTATGACTTTCTATAAGATCAGAGGGTGGCACAGAATAAGCAAGCAAGCTGAAGGGCTTAGAGCTAGCTAAGGAAATTAGCCACCCTTGGAGGGGCTGGGGGAAACTAGGATAGCAGAGTTTTTGGCCAGAGGAGAGGATCATAGCTATTTTAGTAAGACCTCTGTAGAAGCAAGTGAAGACGTACTCAGGAGGAGAGACTGGGGCAGGAGGCGCAGGCAGGAAACTCATTACTGTCTTGAGTTCACATACTAAAGTGCTCGATGAGGGGCAAAGCAGGGACTTGGGGTCCACATGGTTTGAGGTCCAGGTTTCTGGAGGGTATTGATGACGTTAAACAAGAGGAGACACGCTTGTACAGCCCTTTAGAGTTTCCACACAACTTCACCACTTTTCCCCTCCCCTTCTCTCATACCTGAGTATATAGACCAGATTCCCTTTTCCACACTCGGATCCATTTCAGGAGGCTACTAGGGTCATATACCAAATGCATTTTCCCACTAGCTCAAGAACTGAAGTGGTTCCCAGCTCAACCCCACAGATTCCTGGCAGAAAATGAAGAGGAAGGACTTCTGATTACTAATAGTTGTCCCCTTTCACCCACCTTCTTTCCCACTCTTGGGCCCTGGTGCCAGGCACGGTCTGTTTTTCAGCATATATAGTGGCTGAGTCCTGCCGCTGGCATTT
Source organism: Macroglossus sobrinus (assembly GCA_004027375.1). Lineage (NCBI taxonomy): Eukaryota > Metazoa > Chordata > Mammalia > Chiroptera > Pteropodidae > Macroglossus > Macroglossus sobrinus. The sequence continues at coordinate 804,670 of PVKZ01000269.1, read as the reverse complement.
CCTCATGTCGTCTGCCCTACTCCTCTCCTTCTGTCTATATCCCGCACCTTCTTCAAACGCAGTCTGTAATTCACCTCTAGGAAACTTGGGTTTAGCACACAGATGACCATTAGCAACTGGACATGCTCCCCAGTTTCAGTTCCCTGGTCCCCCCACACTGCTGAAAACTGACAGCACTAGGTGTGGCTCTTCCTCTGCCCTAAGGGACCCTTTCTACTTTCCCCACCTGGCAGGAATCCCAGCTCCCTGAATCTCTCTCTGCCTGCTGCAGACTTGCATCTCCCAAAATCCCTGGTTTCCTCTTTATCTTCCACCTGTTCTCAGAGGACTCAGGCAAAGAATGTTCTAAGTCGCCAGCTCGGGCTCCCACCTCAACCTCATTTAAACCTGACTGCACGAGGACTCATGGGTCCCAGGATGACCTGCCATCCTTCCTATCAGCGAGCTGCCGGAAACAGATGGTGCCAAGATTTCTTTAACTAAAGGAAAGAGGATATTCAGCAACAGGGAGAAAGATAAATACCATAGATAACTGGATAAAGCACTTGAAATCACACAATGGCTCGGCCATCTTTTAATTGCCTTTGGAACAGGAGATAAGAATAATGGAAAGCTACTGATAATCCATTCGCTTTAAACAACCTTCCACGGCAAATGTGCAATTTTAAGTTGATGCTTACAAGATACAAAAGAGGCCAGTGAAGGGTTTTCAGGAAGGGAGTAAAAGCAAAAAAAAAATGGGAAAGACACAAAACATTCTCCATGAAGGCTAAGTCCGCACACTGCAGTTATTAACCACAAACCTAGGCACTCCTTCCCACGGACGGCAAAGCTAAATCTTTTTCAAGTGTGACAAGCGGCATTCGATCTCTCACTAGGGGTTCTCTGTTCTTGAGCCACTTAACAGTCACAGCCAATTCTTCTGTAGTTCCACTTAAAACATTCTCCAGAGGATATTCTAGTTTACTTTGAACAGCCTGTGACAAATATCCCCCGACCAAGAGCAAAAAACTCCTTAATTCAACTCACTCTAAGAGGCAGAAAAGTCTTCTCAGCTCAGGTAATTTTGTGAGCCAGGAAGTGCCTTGGAGGCTGGCTCTAATAATTCCACTCTTGCTTTTACAGAAGAGAGCAGTGAGTCCAGGGGAGGGAAAAAGACATGCCAGGGGTCACACGTAACTAATGAGTAGCAAAATTCGTACCAGGCCTGGGTCCCTTAAATCTGGGACCACACCTAACTTCAAATAGAAATATAACATCCTGGAGATGCACCACCCAGAACCGCTTTCAGGAAGGACTGTGGCCCAGATGTAGGAAGCATGGTCAACACACGGCCACCTGCTCTCAGGTCCTTCAGGGTATGCCTCAACCACAGATGTTTGACACCCAAGGTCACACCTTTCCAGGGCACGCTGCATCCACTGACTAAGTGAGATGGGGTATAAAGACCAGCCACGTCTGCCCAGGAGGAGCAGCATTGATGCACAGTACTCGCACAGAGCTCCCCACTGGGCCGGCCAGTTGCACCAGGCATGCATCACACTGTCCCTCCTTCCTCTGCTCAACCTTGTTTCCTTCCCCTTTCCTTCACAGATGCTAACTCCTAGTAAACTCACACTCCACACCCCTTCTCAGCATCTGCTTCTGGAAAACCCAACCTGCCCCACAGCCCCGCCCCAGGCTAGGCCACACTTCTACCTGGTTGGCAACCTCGTAGTTCTCAATTTTGCTCATCCCTGACTTGTCAATCCTAATTCCAGGCTTGGGTAACAGGCCACCCATTCAGGGCAGATTGTCTTTTCTCGCCATGTTCCCTCAAGTCTCCCCCTGTATCCTCAATTGCAATTCTCTAGAGATGGCCTTCTTGTCTCCCCAACCAACAATGCAACACAGCCAAGCAGAAGCCTAGGACAGCTGGACCATCTCCCCGCAGGCCTCTGTCCACAGAGCCAAACCAATACTAGGGTCTCAGTTCACATAGGATGAGCCAGCTTCCAGGAGCTGGTCTAGCAGTTGTGTGTCAGTGTGTAGATGCCCTCATGTGTTAACCTGGGGAGGGGTGGATTGCTCATTTACTGGTGGCTCTCTTAGCGCTTGCTGGTTTTGCTTTAAGAGATGGGAAGTTTAAAAATTAAAGTAGGATCTTAGTGGAAAACCACAGGACACTTGGGTTCTAGTGAAGTTTGACTTTGTGGGTAGGGTGACCTCAAACAGTTATGGTTTATGCCTGTCGTCACAGTACGATTATTAGTAACCTCAGCTTTCACTCTCAAGTGTCCTGTTTTGGCGATGATGTGGTCACCCACTCTACAGACCACATGACTTCAGAGAAGCTCTAGCTGGCTGTCTTTCCCTCTCCCTGATCTTGGGTGTGCTGAGAGACAGACATGGTGGTTCTCTGGGTGGAGAGTGGAAAGAACATGGTCCTAGGACAGACTGGGGATTGAATGACCAATGGACCAGGCACCAGCTCAGGGACTTCAGATGAGTTTCTTAGTCTCTTCTTGCTTTATCTGAAAAAATGGAAGTGATAAAATATGCTCAGCCTTTTAGACATGGTTGTTAAGACTATTAAGCAAAACGATGGATATGAAGGTGCTTTGAAACTATAAAGCCCTATTCAGATATCAAGTATGGGAAAAAATGCCCAACACAATAAATATTTGCTGATTGACTAAATAACAAGGGAGAGATGCTAGGTATAATGATTATCAATAAGCAGCAATAACCAGAATTCTTTTTTAAGCCAACAGGCCTCTCATCAAGAAATAGTGTCTAATTCCCCTGCCCTTGAATTTGCCTGGGCTTAGGGACTCAAATGCAGAAGCGGCACTATGTGACTTCTAAGGCTAGGTTACAAAAGGTGCTCTAGCCTCTCTCTTGGGCTGCTTGCTCTTCAGTCTCAGCCACCACAATGCGAGGAAGCCCAGGCAACAATGAAAGGTTCAAGTGGAGGGTTCTCAGTCCTCAGCCCCAGTCAGGGTCCTAACAAACAGAGAGGCTCAAGATGACTCTGGCTCCAGTCGCTGTCCGTTGGCAACCTCATGAGAGACTCTGAGTGAGAACCATCTCCTAAGCCCAGTCAACGGTAAATGATTGCTTTGATTAAAAAAAAATCAATATTGTGCTCATTTCTCAGTGTATATAAATATCGAATCCTTATATTGTACCCTTGAAACTACTATAACATTATATATCAATTTATACCTCAATTTAAAAGAAAGAAGTCAATGGGCGTATGTTCTGAAAATAAGGTGCTCACCTTGGAGCAGACTGCCTCCTGAGGATATAAGAAAGGTCCACAGTAGATGTGACTCTGCCCAAGAACCTGGAAATGTATGGCCCTGACAACAGCCTCTAGGGAAAGGCCACCCAAAGCACTTAGTTTTCTTTAATAGCCAATTGTAACTGTCATCTCCACATTTATCTTAATGTTTGTAATTACTTTTTCAGGCACTATACCACCTCTTGAGATAATGGTTCCACACGCTTCTTCCCTACGAAACTCTTCCAGAACTTGAAAAACAAATGTGTGTTCAATTTATCTATTGCACTTACCATTTCAGAACTTAACAATTACATTCACTCTTAAACTTCACCTTTCCAGACAGAGAAGTTTAGTATTTGTCATCACATCCCCTACTGGCAAAACCAGTGTGGCGTCTGAAACACTCGAGGCCTGTGGAGTCGGTGCAAATTTCCAATGAAATGGGGTTTAACTAAGTGGTTTATTTGTTAATATGTGTATGGTTTTAACTGGCTTCGAAGACAGCATGTGGGTTTTTAATTTGTGTAAAAGAATGTAATACATATTGAAGTACTTAAAAATAAGTGCATAATGCTCTAAACTAAAAGTTAAGATTCTTGTGTAAGATTTTTATCACATGTTAAAAGCTAAATTTTTTTCCTTGGGAATAAAGTTTCATAAACATAGCAGAAAACAGCCAGAAAATGTTTCCATGCACCATGCCGCCCCTGCTCAAAACTCTTCAGAGTGACTGTTGTGCCTTGCCTTACAGAATAGGTCTACATTGCTCAAATGAGTGGTGGCCACCAACAGACCTCCAACCCGATGGCCCCTATTTCAAAAAAAACATTAGCTGTGACCAATCTGATCTATTCACTGCCTCTCTCTGTTGTATGTTTTTGCCAACCCTGTCCCACACAGCTGGAGTGCCTGTCTGTCCTCGCCTGCCTTCCCAAGCCCCTTTTGCATTTCTTCTTTGAGTTCTAACCATAAGGATTGCTATTTTATGATTTTCTTCTTTCTTAGAGGTCTTCCAAAGAACAAAAAGAGAATTTACATATTTTAATTAAATAAAACTTATTCTATCTTATGATTACCATATGGACCCTTTTACCTAAGGGCACTATGTCTAAGATACAATGTAGGAGCTTAATGATCTTATTTTTTCTATATTTTGAAACACATTACTATACCATTACCTGGGAATTAGTGTTAATCATTACTCATCAATTGTTCCAAACGATGCTAAAAAATACAAAAATAATTTTAAAATGGAAGAATGATGGAATTATCTAGAAAGATGATGCAATAGTGAAGAAATCGTCATTCTTGTTTTCCTATTGCCAAAAAAAAAAAAAGAAAGAACCACATTATCTTCGAAAAGGTATAAAAGAAGGCAGTAGACACCATTTTTCTGGCCTGCTTTCAGCCTTCATTTTGTACAAATGACAATTCAAATTTTTTCATTATCTACCATTAAAGGCAAAGAAAAGAAAATGGACAGAGGAAGACATTTCAAGTTATTAGACAAACCAGAAGGCGAAATGAAATGAGACAGAGAGCAGCACTCTAGACCATAATAATAATAATGGTAAAATTTATCCTACAAGTGAAATCTAAGATTGCAAAACCTCAGGTGACAATATCCTAATGATTTTTCTCAAATTTAAGAATCACTCTGTGAACGTGTTTTTAAGAACAAAAAGAGAATATGGTATTTTCAATCAGTTAATCAGGTAAAGGAAGTATTTCCTCATGTGATATTTTGTGACAAGAACTAAGAGGACATGTGATAACATTGTTTTCATTTTTGATGATGTTTATGCCTAGAAATTTATTTGACACTAGAGGTTTGCTATGTTTGAATTCTTATTAAAATTTCTAATAAAGTTGTTTTTTACACTATCCCTCTATTTTCACTTCTGTAAAGTATTCACAGAATAACTTTGAATATAAAAGGTAAATAAATAAGCCATTCAACCCTGATGGTAGCTATTTTTCCCGATGTCCTGAGAGTTCAAGTCCAGCTGGAGTTCCATCTGCTTTCTGGAACCTTCTGTTCCAGCCCACCCTGACCTTCCTTTCCAAAATTACTGTTCTGAAAACCTCCATCATAACAATGGTTCAATATGGGTTATATATTTGCTTGGCTTCTTACCTAAAACAAATCGAAAGCTCTTTAGGGCAATGATATTCAGTCAACAAACATCTGAGTGCTGTGACTGATACTATGGCAGGCCATAGGGACACAACAGTAGGCAAATTAGACACCAGCTTTGTCTTCATGGCACGCACTTCAGCTGTGGCAGTGCCAGAACTTGATCAAAGGAGAGTGCAGTGAAAAAAGTCACAGCTTCAGCATGAGACAGACCTAGACTTGAATTCTGGTGTCACCACTTTCTATCTGCAGGAATTTGGAAAAGCGTTCTTGGCCTTGCTGAACTTTGTCCTCCTTATCTGAGCAGTGGAGTTTCTACTTCCTTCCTGAATAGCTGTGTTTTATTGTGCTGGGGCTGCCATAATGAAATACCACAGACTTGAGTGGCTTAAAAAAACAGAAATTCATTTTCTCACAGTTCTGGAGGCTGGAAGTACAAGGTTAAGGTAGCAGCAGGGGAGCTTTTTCCTGATGCCTCTCACTTTGCCTTGCTGAAGGCCACCTTCTCACTGTGTCCTCATATGGCCTTTCCCCGGCACCCATCCCTGGTGTCTCTTCCTCCTTCTACAGGGACACCAGTCATATTGGATTAGGGCCCCACCCTCATGACCTCATTTAGCCTTAAATGCCTCTTGAAAGGCTCTATCTCCAAATACAGTCCTATTAAAGGTAAGGGCTTCAACATATGGATTTTTAGGGAACACAGTTCAGTTCCTAACTGGGTGTTTTAAGAATTAGAGCATATACCATATATAACATGCCTGGTACACAGTAGGCAGTTAATTCAAAAGTATCTAATTATCTTTAAAGTCTTTTGACTCTTGGGTCAATACATTTTTCACCAAATTCTTCAGAGAGGTTGAAATATCACAGTTGTTACATAATCTATTCATTAGACTTTTTATAGCACTTTTTTTCACATTTTCAGGCTAATCTGCAGCTATTTCTTTGTATGAGTCTTTCTATGGGCCTCCCCTCACTCCCAAGAGAGAGTATAAAGTTCTGAACAAGGGAATCATGTCTTCCATTCACTTGCTATATTAACAAATTTAACACTGCACACAGTCAGTGCTTAACGAATGATATCACCTTAAACATGCCTGATACAATGGTGAACACATATTAGGTACTCAGGATATACTTAGTGATCACGGGTATCAGGGTATCAGGTTGTTTTCATATACAAGGGTATAAGAAACAGGACAGAATGTGACAAATTTGGGGTCTGAAGAACTGGCTCAAGTCTGGACTCTGTCACTTATGTTGTGACTCAAACATGTTACTTAACCAAACACTCCTTTCCTCATTTGTAAAATGAGAATAATAGTATCCAACTTGCATGGTTGTTTTGAAGTTCAAATAAGATGATGTCTGAGAAGTCAACTATCCTGGTGCATAATAGAAAATCAGTAATTAATAGCTGAATTTATGAGAGTTTGTCTGAATATGGCTCTCTAGGGAGGTGAAAGGCCCAAATAAATAAAACCATTGTGCCCCCACCAGCATCTTCATACAGGTAAAACTGGATTCAAATGAATATCAGAGGTAGATTTGAAGTGGGAAGATGGGATGAAGATGTCCCAAACAGGTAGCAGCAGTAAGGCTTGGGGTAGGCACTTGGTGTCTTGGAATACTAAACCTTCCAGACTTTTCCAGCACTCAAGAGCATCCCCCTTCCCCATATACACATGCATGAACATAGGCAGGAAGGTTTGTTCTGTGGGGCCCTTACCCCATACCTGACACCTGACCCCATAGCCACCAGCATCAAGGGTGAAGAGTAACAGATTCACATGAAGCTGTTCAGATTCTCTCTTTTGGTTAATTCCAGACCTGGTACAAGAGATATAAGATAATTCTGGAACATATTGTGCCAGAAAACATAAAGCATATGAAGACTAATGAGGCAGCTCAGAACACAGGAGCCAACTTAAAGGACTCCCACTGGGCAAATGGGGCAATTCGAGTATCAAAAAAAAAATTACAGAATTTACAATGCATTAGGATTTTTTTTAAAGATATACATTCTATAGTGCTTCTAAAGAAAGGGAAGAAAAGAGAAGGAAAATGAGGAAAAGTTACAAGAATATCACTTAAAAATAAGGAAGAAATAATAGAAAATTATCACTTTGCAACCTCCAACATAACAATTACTTCAGACAAAGATCATTAAAAAATACTTGATAATCTGAGACAACAGGGATGAAATTTGAAGGCACGTGTTAAGTGAAATCAGACATATAGAGGAAAACAAATAATCTTAATTATATGTAGGATATAAAAAGATATATACATACACATATTTTTTTAAACCCAAACTCATAGAAAAAAGAGATTGGACTTGTGGTTACCAGAGGCAGTGGGTTAGGGTAGGGGAAACTGGAAGAAAGTGGAAAAAAGGTACAAACTTCCAGTTATAAGATAAACAAGTACTAGAGATGTGATGTGCAACACGATGGTACAACTAACCCTCTTGCATGATATACAGAAAAGTTATTAAGAGAGTAAATCTTATGAGTTCTCATCACAAGGAGAAAATTTTTTTTCCTTTCTTTTCTTTTATTGTATCTATATGAGAAAATGGATGTTAGCTGAACCTCCTGAGGTAATCATATCACAATCTACATACACCAAAACATCATCCTGTACGCCTTAAACTTATATGCCAATTATTTCCCAATAAAACTGCAAAAATACTGGGTAAAAGTTACAGGGGCTATTCATTTTCAAAATGATCACCCTATAGATTTCTTACTGATTAGAAAGGTGAAATGTATCATTACAATAACAAGACTTGATGGCTACTATATTAATTAATCAAACTTATTACCACCAGAAGTTTTGTACTGATGTGACAAAATACATGACATCACCTAAGCAATTATTTTACAATAAAAAAATGTTTAATCTGATTCTAATCATGAAGAAACACCAGACAAATCCAGAATGAAGGACATTCTATAAGAAACTGGCCAAAATGCTTCCTAACAGTCAATGTTGAGAAACACAAAAGAAGGCAACTATTCTAGATTTTTAAATGACCAAAAATATGCAATATAAAAACCTTGACTGGATCCTTGATTTTTTAAAAATTATAAAGAGAACTTTGGGACATGGGAGATTTTGAATTAGATGGACATTATAGGATGTTGTTGGATTGTGGTTAACGTCCGTAGGTGTGAATAGGATATAGTGGTTCAGAAGAAAAATGTCTTTACTTTAGGAGATCATGGCTGAAGCACCCAAGGAGAAGCATTATGATGTCTACAACTTATTTTCAAATGGCTCAGTCAAAAAAACAGAATGTGTGTGTAAAGAGAGAGAGAGAGCACAGAAACATAGCAAAACGTTAAAAACTGATGACTCTGATGGAAAGTTTACTGTTCTATTCTTTCAATTTTCCTAGGTACATGAAAAAATTTTCAAGATAAACTCGGGAGCAAATCATCTCTTTTCCTGGGAATTTGCAATTGGGATTTAGAAATGTTAAGCCATTCTAGGCTGGCCACCCAAACCTAAAAATCGCGTTATTGTTATCATTGTTTTTAAGAGAAACAAAGTTATAAAAGGACAGGTAAACCCAGAAGCTGAGAGCAGCCACCTTTCACCACGTGCTTGGAAAGGCAGAGACAGCCAGCCCAGATTGAGAGAGAGAAGAAACAGATGCCCAGAACGATACAGAGGAGAGAGACAGCGAAACTCCAGAGACAGACATGACAGAGAGACAGAGGGGCACCGTGGTTCTGAAGCTTTGGTCCTTGGTCCCAGTCCCCTAAAAAGCTAGCAGCGTGCCCGCCATTGAGTTCTACGAGATGGTCCTGAATCTAACATCCTCCTTTTTTCTGCAGAACCAAATTTGAGTGAGCTTTTCTCATACTTTTAACCAAAATAAAAGATGTGTGTTTTGGGGAGGAGGAGGTAGAGTTTTATTTTAATTGAATCTTTTTTATTGTGGTAAAATATACACAACATAAATTTAACCATTTTAACCATTTTTAAGTGCACAGTTCAGTGGCATTAAGTACATTCAACTTGTTGTGCAACCTTTACCACCACTCATCTCCTGAACTTTTTCATCTTCCCCAACTGAGACTCTGTAGGCAGCACACAACAACTCCATCTTCTCCCCTCCCTCCTGCCTCTAGCAACCAACATTCTACTTTCTGTTTCTATGAATTTGAATTCTCTAATTATCTTATGTAAGTGGAACTCTACAGTATTTGTCCCTTTGTGGTTGACTTATTTCACTTAGTATGATGTCATCAAGATTCATGAATGTTGTAGGTGTCAGAATTTCCTTCCTTCTCAAGGCCCAATAATACACATTTTGTCTCTCCATTCATTGCTGATGAATGGAGAGACAAACTTAGGCTGTTTCCACCTTCTGGCTATCATGACTAATGCTATTATAAACATGGTGGTAGAGTTTTAAACGTATGTGCATAAAAAAAAAGGTTGGTGGCTTATACAACCGAATACTAATAGGATTTATCTCTGAGAGACAGAATGAGAGACAAATTTTTGTAAAGAGTATTTTTTACAGCAGTTTTATGTTCACAGCAAAATTGAGAGAGAGGTACACAGGTTTCCCATACACCCCCTGGCCTCACACATGCACAGCCTCCCCCATCATCAATATTCCTCACCAGAGTGCTACGTTTGTTACAACTGACGAACCCACACTGACATGTTATAATTACCCAAAGTCCATAGTTTACATTAAGGTTCACTTTTAGTGTTGTATTTTCTATGAGTTTAGATAAATGTATAATGACATGTATCCCTCACTATAGTATCATATGGAGTAGTTTCATTGCCCTAAAAATTCTCTGTGCTCTGCCTATTCATCCCTTCTCCTCCCCAACCCCTGGAAACCACTTATCTTTTTATTGTCTCCATAGTTTTGCCTTTCCCAGGATTACATAGAGTTGAACTCATACAGCAAGCAGCCTTTTCAAACTGGCTTCTTTCATTTAGTTAAATGCAGTTAAGCTGCCTGCCTGCCTTTTTGTGGCTGGATAGTTCATTTCCTTTTAGTGCTGAATAATGTTCTATTGTTTGGATGCACCACCTTTTATTTATCTATTCACCTACTGAAGGACATCTCGGATGCTTCAGGTTTTGGCAGTTATGAATACAGCTGAAGGTTTTTGTGCGGACATAAATTTTCAATGTGAGTAAAATACTAAGAAGCCCGACTACTGGATCCCGTGGTATGAGTATGTTTTGTTTTGTAAAAAACGATTCAACTGTCTTCCAAAGTGTATCATTTCGTGGTTCCATCAGTAATGAATGAGAATCCCTGCCACTCTACATCTTCACCAGCATTTGGTGTCAGTGCTCCAGACTTTGATCATTCTAATAGGTGTACAGTGGTATCTCATTGTTTTAATTTGCTGTGGCTTCTCGTCTCATTCTCCTGACACTGTCTTTTGCAGAAAAAAAAAAAAAAGTTTTTAATTTTAATAAAGTCCAACTTATCGATTTTTCTTTCATGGATCATTCCTTTGGTGTCACATCTAAAATGCCATCTCCATTCTCAAGGTCATCTAAGTTTTTTCCTATGTTATCTTCTTCCAGTTTTATAGCTTAATGTTTACATTTAGGTCTATAATGGATTTTGAGTTAATTTTTGTGCAAGGTGTAAGGTCTGTGTCTAGATTCATTTTTTTGCGTGTGGACGTCCAGTTGTTTCGGCACCATTTGTTGAAAAGACTGTATTTGCTCCTTTGTCAAAGATCAGGGACTATCTGTGGGTCTCCAGATGAATTTTTACTTTTTCATTTTTATGCTCTTTTTCTATAGTCTAAATATTTTTTGTTACAATGGATATGCACTGCTTATGGAGTCAGGAAAAAAACCTATTTTCATTTTAGGAAAAACATAATTCTCTTTTCTGTAAGTGGTTTTTCCAGCCCTAGAAATTATTGAAATAAATGTTTGTGTGATGAAACATTTATTCAATCCAGCAAATATTTTCATGTGAGAGAATATCATATTGTTTACAAAGACTCTGTATATATCTCGAAGATCTCATCTAACCTTAAGTTTTTTCCTCCCTATTTTACTGTAACAACATGAAATAAAATTCTGAAAAGGAAAAATCACCATGTCAATAATTTCTTCTTTCCCACCAATCTGTGCCATATCATTTTACCCAACTGTAATCATCTGGCCTTTTTAAATTTCTTTCTTCTGAATCTCTTGTTCATTAATTTAAAAACCTCTGCAATCTATTCATTCTGGGGACATGTACTATTTGTGTTAATCCCAAATGCATTTTTTCAAGCTTCAAGGGCTACAGTGTGCTACAGACGAGATCCTGTCCCATTCTTGTCTGCCTATCAAGCCCTTACCCCCATGTCTGACACCCAGGGTGCCCTCAGTCCATGTTTGATGAATGAACAAGAATATGTACAGTTATATTGGTGGGGAGGGGATGGTCTGTGTGTGTTCACACTACCTACTCACAAGAAGCTATGAAATGCAAATAAGAATGTTTCCACCCCAACCCTGAGCCCTGACTTAGAGCCCTCTGGTGCCTTTTGTCTCTTAGCAGCAGGGAATCTAAGCAGAAAATTCACTATTAATGGTTCAGTAAAACATTCAAGTCCTGGCTGCAGCCCCATGCAGGCTGGGTGGCAGCCTGGAATACAGATGTGCTGCCTCAGGAGGGAGTCCCGTTCTCATTTAGTCTTATCTGTCATTAGGCTACAAGCCTGAACTCCTGGGGCCAAGCCTGGGAAACTCTTCCACATCGGTGGCAAAGCGACAGAAAAAGGCAGAGGCAAGTTTTGGTAAGCACCTGTCTCTGAAAAAGCTCCTCTCTAGGAGGTCTGCACTCAGTTTTGTTATATATGACCCAAGAGGTTAATCACCCACCTTTCCCTCAGAGAAACAATTCCATTATTTTAATCGACCATGTGGCTTTGGATTTTTTTTTTTTTTTATTTTAGGGGCTGTGCTTTCATGATTCAACAAGACACATTTTGCAAGTAGTTCTAACAGTGCCAGCTCATGGGGGTACTTGGTAAAAGCTCTTTGATTGTAACGATGGTAGACAGAGCTGGAATAACGATGGCAGACAGAGCTGGAATAATGATGATAGACAGAGCTGGAAGTACCAGCTGTGTGTGTTGTGTGTGGTCAACAGAGGCCCAGGGTGGAGTAGGGCAAGGCATGTGGGATGGACAAAGTCATGACAAGGTCTTAGAAAATGTCTTTTAATTGATGCAGAAAAACTGGACTTTGGGATCAATTATTTTATTTCGCAAAGAACTAAAACAATTTTCTTTCTCAAAAAAAAAAATTTTTTTTGTGCTTTTCTCTTCCAGAACCACAAAATAGCTTTAGGAAGATAGTCATGTTGCATGAACAACACAATTATGTGAAATGGCATTCTATGAGCTTCAAGCCAGCAACTGTTTGGGGAGAAGGAGGAAAAAGGGGCCCTTTTCCACTAAGCAGGCTCATCCTGTGTCTGGATGTCAGGCTTCTGATGGTGATGGTGAAGGAAAAATCTGAGTTGATGTAGAAACAGGAAATGTCAAGAGATTACAAGATTTTCATGTGGCACTATTTGCTGAAAACCAGAAAACTTTCAGTGCAGTTACTCGGCTATTTGTATGCCTATTTCTGGCAGGATTTTGAAGCTGCAGTCATCCATTCAGAGCTGACCACAGAGAGACAGATAAACACCTACACACTCTCCTGTTTTCTCCAATCAATAAGTATTTAGTGTCAGCCCTAGTTTAACACTCCCAAAAGATTGCCTTGAGCATTTCACCCCTGTGCAAAAACTTTCAATGTCATCCAGTTGCTAAAATAGAATACAGGTAATTGAGGCCACCATGCAAGGCCTTTTACTGTCTCATCCAGCCTGCATATCCAGCCCCTCCTCTTATTCCTCACTTCTGTAAAGCCTCCTCCGCCCCAGCCTACCTGGCCTGTTCCCTATCTCCTATGTTCCCCCAACTGTATGTATCCAGACGATCCCCATCTTTCCACTTGCAGCTCAAATCTTCTTCCCTGACCATCCACCCTTTCCCACCACCCCAGCCCAGTGGGGACCCATCACCTTTAAATGCCCATGTATCCTTTGCTAACATGGTAACCGCCTTATACATCTCAGTGCTTGCAGCTCATCTTCAAGCTAGACTCTGAGCTCTTGAAGTGCAGGGATTATTATTATATTTCACTGACTCTTGCCTACTAATATGTGCCTTATTATGCATATCAACATATATTTGGTGCTCAATCAGTGCACACAGGATTGGTTAACCTTTGTGTGCTTGTCACTGCACTCGGAGAGAAATAAGAGAGAATAGAAGTAGCTTCCCTCAGGTGGTTCACCGTCCTCCTGGACAGGCAAGATGTAAAATTGCCAGAGAACAGCAAGGGGCACACTATGCGATGCAAACTGCAAATCTGAATACAAGCAGCTGTACAGAAAAGTGCTATGTGAGTTCAGGGAAGGAAAAGGCCAATTTTTAATTTGTAATCCAAGGTGGTTGTACTTGAGATGATCTTGAGAAATAATCATTATATTTTGTATCTGTGTGGTACCTTAGAGTTTTCAAAGCCCCTTCACTGACATTAATGGAATAAACTTTATACCATTCGGTTGTTAGGTATTACTATCCCTATTTTTAAAAAATAAGAATACACGGTCCTGGAAGCAGGAGTTATTTGGCCAAAGACACAGGGCAGGTAAGGGGCTAAGCTGGGACTCCAAACCAGGTCTTTAAAGTCCAATGGGTATGTACTGCACCCCCAACTCTATCATTCTTTGCCTTTAAATTAGAATTTTGGAGCAAGTTATCAAAGGAAGATGAAAATGCCATTAAAAAATATCAGGCAAGTTGCTGTGTATAGGATTGAAGAGTAAGAGAGGAGGGAGAGCTGGGAGCTCTGACAAATTATAATAAAGGTGAAATGATAATACTTTGATAGCGTCTTGGATACAAAGGGTAGGGAGAGGGTGAGAAGGAAGACTCAGATTATAAAAGTGAGTGGCTCTGAGAAGGCTATTACTGACACTGGATATTTGGACAGGAGTTAAAGGGGCTATGACAACATCCTTAAGGGCACTGAGGTGACATCTGAATGAGGACCTCCTGAAGGTTTCTAGAAAGTCCGAGGGGAGATTCCGGCCAGAGAGAGACCTCAGAGTGCCTCCAAGGGGAGGAGCTGTAAAAGGAAATGAGCTCGCATATGAAACTTGTGCCTAATCTAACAGGGGGACAGGCTGAAGAAAAGTCTGCATCCACAATGTGGAACATACATTCATTTATGGAAATTCATGGAACATAAGGATGCAGGCAAGAGCCCCTCCCCCGCTCCCCGCGCCTCCGCTAACCATTTGGATATTGACCCCGCAGAGAAGCACTGCATCATCCTACAGAACTTCTCAGGGCACCATGATCTGAAGTCTCTGAAGTGCCTGGATGCCTTCTAATTCTGAGTATGGCGTTTCTTAAGTTTCTACGCTCTTCACATTCCAAGTTGCAGGATATACCTCTCAGTGGTGATGGGACTCTTAAGATATAGCCATGAGACTGGCATGGGTATTACAGGCACAATGCGATGTAGCACAGCAGGACATACGTTGTCAGCCTGGTGTCTGGGGAAGCCAACGCCTGGGTCTGGAAGCCAGAGGGTGGAAGGAACCCACTAGCACGTTAGTTAGTGGCTCCATGTCCCATAGTGAACTGCAGCTTTCTTTTTGGGGTTCTATTTCCATTATCTGACGGGCACAGTATCATTGACCTCCTGTTATAGGCTGAATTATGCCTTCTCCCCCCAGTACCTCAGAATGTGACTATATTTGGAGACAGGGTCTTTACAGAGGTGATTAAGGATAAATAAGGTCTCTGGGGTGAGCTTTAATCCAAAATGACTGGTGTTCTTAGAAGAAGAGATTAGGACACAGACATGTACAGAGGGAAGATCATGTGGACACACAGAGAGAAGATGGTCATCTGCAAGCCAAAGAGAGAGGCCTCAGGAGAACCCAGTCCTGCCGAGATCACCATCTCAGACTTCCAGCCTCCAGAACTATGAGAAAATAAACGTCTGTTGCTGAAGCCACCCAGTCTGTGGCACTTGACCACAGCAGCCCCTAGCAGACCAGTATACCTCCAGATCCTCATAACTGCCCATACTGAAGCCCAGCTGACACTTTTCTGCCTACTCAGCTGACACTTTTCTGCAATTGATCCTCAGCATCCTAACATTTCATTCAAAAAAATAAGATAAATACATGTCATCTCTTTCTCTCATTTGAATCTCTCTTTCACTTCCAGTCTGATTTTCAGTTAGCACATTATATGCTTTTTAATTCTCTAATTGTCTGAGCCATTATCATAAGTACTGTCCTGGCCATCATTCAGTAGCATATGTCTTTTCCCCCAGGCTCTTTCGCGAGGGCAGGGACACCTGAGCCCAGCTCCCTCTTGTTTTCACATCACCCAGTGAAGCAAGTGTAAACCCTACACTTGCAAGGGTAGGTAATCATTGGCTCGTTGCCTTGAAATTGTATTTGCCTGACTCTTCATCTGAAACCTAGCTCTTACTGATTACTAAAATTTGGCTTTCCCTCAAAAGCCCAATAGCACATCCATTTTAAGAAGCAAAGTTATGGAGAAACTTGGGTGTCTATTTTAAAAATCCACTTGTGTTTAAAACGTGAAGAGGGTTTGCCCTCTTTGAAAAGCAGCAGCAGCTTTTCCAGCTGGGACCCTGCTAGCGTGGTTACTAAGGAGACCAATTGCCTGTAGGTGCCATAATTAATCAGTAAATTTGGAGCAGCCAGATACCTGGTGGGGAGAGGCTCTTCCACGTTGAGAAGGGTGGGCAGAGTTTCCAGAAGTCCAATGTGGGAGCCCAGCTATGGCTGCCTTCTTCCCTTTGTCCTCTCTCTAACTGAGATTTCTGGTGGCTGTTTTAAGAGCTTCTAAATCTGCCTCAAATCTTACCTGTCAGAACTGAGTGGAGTCTAATTCTTGCAGCCACTCTGTCTTGGGCCTCGCTATTGCCAGAGAATGACAAGCTGGCATGGGCAGAGGTGAACGTGCGCTGCCTTACGCCACGAGAAATGAGGCTGTGTGACGTTTCCTCTCCAACGATTTTAATGAATGCATACAGTCAATGAGAACAGGGCAGCTTGCTGCTCAGTGACCACTCGCCACACCTGAGGGGTCTGGGGACCCTAAGGCAGCAAGGCACTGAAGAAAAAGCCTTTAAGTGATTGTGAGCACAGCACAATTTGCGCCTTTCCTACTCTTTTCTTGCTTTTCTGAGAGGCAAGGATCTTATACCCCTACACAACAGCGGTTGTAAACTCCCTCCCTGGGCTCCCACCTGTCCTTCCCCTCCACCCATCCTAGGAGACAGCCAACCACAATAAGTAGCCTCATTCACCCCAAAGAGAACTTCCGGGTCATTGGGTTCAACTCTCTCATGTGGTAAATAAGAAAAGTTCAGAGAAATAAAGTGATTTTTCATTCTTGCTTTCTCTTTCCCTCAACTGCAAAGGAAGAAAAGTATTTGGGTATCAAATACCCTGGGATGCTCAAAGGAAGGTACATCATTCCAGAAGATTTTCTACTGCATATAAGAGAATATCCAAATAAGTGTCTTCCACAAAACATAGATTAAAGTGAACAGCCTCTGTCTAGCCACCCGCTCTGTCCTGTGACTCTGTAGTCTCCACCCACCCTGACCCTGTGACTGCCTTTAGCCAATAAATGCAGCAAAAGCAATGAGTGCCAGCTCTAAGATCAGGCTTCAGAGATTCTACATGCTTCTTCTTGTCCCCTTGCTTGATTATACCTGTTTGTGCTTGCACTTCACCCTTGCTCTGAGACCATTCCAGACCAGCCTGATGAAGAGATATTAGAGACACATGAAGAATAAGACACATGGAGAACCAAGTGTCCGCAGGTGACAGCCAGCCAACCTCCTGAAGCCGCTTCCAACTGACTGTTGATTCACAAGACAGCCAAACTGAGATCAGAAGAACTGCCCTGCTGACCCCAGCAAAAACTGCCAATTTGCAACATCACAAGCCAAATAAATGGTTTGTTGTTTAAGCCTCTCACTCGGTGTGGCTTATTATGCAGCAACTGAATCCTGATATTTGAAATAAATATTTGTTTGTTTGGTTTTTTTAAGAAGTTGGAGGTTGGAAATACACAATTGGTATGGTAGCTTCAAAGTCATTAAGGACCCAAAATCCTTCTATATATAATAACTTTAGTCCATGGCTTTCTTCCTCAAAGTTGTCTCATAATCCAAAGTCACTGCTAGAACTCCAGCCATCACATTTGTGTTCCAGACAGGAAGGAAGGAGGGCAAAGAAGAAGCTTCTTTAAAGAGTTTTCCTGGATGCCTCACCCAATGACTAGCAGCTTGATTCTCACTGGCTACCCTTAGTTGCAAGGAAGGCTGGGAAATGTAGCCTTTTAGCATAGCACATTGCCACCTAGAATAAAATCAAGGTTACCATTTAGTAAGGAAGAACAAGGGAATGGGTACTGGGTAGGCAACCAACAATATCCGCCACAGCATGTGTGAAATCAAATTCCAGGCCTGGGACCCCAACATACAGCAAGATGCAAAACTGACCACGTCGTGCTGATTTCTCAGAGTTCATCATGGTGGCTTTGACCTACAGTGACAAAGTGTAAGTTTAGGGCAACAGAAATCTAAGAGGAATATCATGAGTTTGCTGATCTCCTGGGCCCTTCTGCTGTGCATACAGATGGAGTGGAAGTTTTATTCTGAGATGTTACTGCTCTTAGTCTGGGGCAGGTGCTTGCTTGCTTGCTTGCTTCCTATATATATTTTTATTGAGATATAATTCACATAAAATTCTCTGTTTTAAAGCATACATTCAGTGATTTTTCAGTATATTCATTGTGTTGTGCAACGATCAGCACTATCTAATTCCAGAACATTTCCGTCACCCCAGAAGGAAACCCCGTGCCCACGAGCAGGCAGAGCAGATGCTTCCTTTAATCCGTCTCTCCCCAGTCTCAGGTCGAGTCCAGAGCCTGCCTTGTCACAGGAGAGGGTGCTTGAGGTCCTTGGACAGCACAGGCTCAAACCCTGGCATGCTGGGAATGTTTTTTTTTTTTTAATCTTCTTGGGAGAGCCAAGGAGGAGGTCAGGGTGCGATTTGCGAGGGGCAAGGAAAGAAGGGCTCCACAAGGGCACTTCAGGACCCACCCGCTCCCTGCCTGGGCTGCCTGTGAGCCACCTTCCTGCAGGGAAGGAAGGAGGCTCCACAACGGCTTCCGATGCTACAGGGCACTTGGCGGCGACACCCTGAAGTACGGCAGCAGTGCAGCAGTTTTAAAGGCACTCTGTTGCGACACTAGATGTTGACAGGGGCTTTCTAGATCCACTTGGTATTATTTGGTGTGAAAAGGATGGAGGGGATGCAGAACTCACATTTATTAAAGGTCTCATGTGTTCTGAATACAAACACAGTCTCATTTTTCTATTTGCAACCATCCTGGGAGGTGTTATACCCATTTTACAGAAGGAGGACCTGAGGTTCACAAAGAGAACTAATTTGCCCTGATAGTAAAGCCAGAATTTCAGAAACCAGTCTGGGTCTAAAGTCTCGGCGATTTACATTGTTCCATGCCAGGGGCCTCTGTGAAATTCCACCTGACCTTGCCCATGGCAGGTGGAGCCACTCCCTAGAGTGGCCTAGTTGTTGCTGCCTGTGGGACAGTGACAGTAGGAGGGGGCTCAGCTTAGCTCTGGGCTCCTCAGAGCTGGTGGGAGCTTGGGGTGAGCTTACCCTCCTTCCTCCCACTTCCTTTTCTTTACTCCTCAGGCAAAAAGGCTATTCAAGGAGATTCGAGGACTGGGGTCTGCTCCTCATTGTCACCAGGAGTGTTTTTTCTGACTGACTGGCCGGGCTCCCCATCAGTCCTCACAGTGCCTCGGGAAGCAAGGGGAAGGCAGCTGTGGGATCCTGGCTGAACAGAGTTCAGGTAAAGCAGGCACGAGAATGAGTGGACTGATGGGGAGGCTGGGGTGTCACAGGTCTGAGCTCAGAGCTAGAGGGGCAGGGAAGAGCCAGGGGAGGATTGTAGGTTCTGCCGTTCTCTTGCTTAAGGGGGTCAGCGTGTGTATGTGTCATCGAGGTGGGCAGGGAAGGGGAGGGCTGTGCGTGTGGGGAGAGGATATATATGCTGGTGTGGCTGAGATCTCAGATCCAAGGGAGCCTCACATCCGGGAGCCGGGCTACTGACAGCTCTCAGGTAGGCAATGCATGTGAAACCCGGCCCAAGACGAACTGCTGGGAGCCTCGGGAAGGAGCAGGGCAGTGGGGTCTCCCTCCTCAGCCTCTCCCCTTTGTCCAGTGTGAATGCCGCTGGCCTCCTGTGAGATGATTTCTTCGTCTTATTTTCAATGCTCAGATGGAGGGAGGGAGGAGGCTTGAGGTTTTTATCCTGAAGACAGATGCAGAAGAAGAAAGAGCCGAACTTGGAGATGAGGAAAAGTTTTGATTGCCTAGATGTGGCCCCTACTTTGTCGTTGCTGTCTGTTAAGGAAAGGTAGCTACAGGAGTGAGGTCAGGGGAGAGACAGGCTTGGGGGTGGGGGCTGCTTTTCAGGGCGGCTCCGGGAAGCCCCCAGGCACCCTTGTGACTAATTTCTCTGTGAGGTTGACTTCCTTTCTTTCCTTCATAGTGTGTTCAGGCTGCTTTTCAACGGGTCATTGAATTTGATTTGGATTGGGGTTTTTAATCCTGAGGGAACTCTTCTCCCAAATAGAAATTGTGGGGAAGTCGGACCCGGGGCGTTGTGCTGAACCCGGGGTGCTGTGCACAGCTGATGGCATATCCCATCGCTGTGTGTGAATCCCACAAAGATTCCTACAGGGATGACCTTGGTCTCTGGGAGCCTGAGTCATTTTGAGGTCTCTTCTCTTCGTTTGAGCCCCACTCATCTCTCCCACCTCAAGGTCCCCGCCGGGGTCCTGTGGAATACGACAGGCTGACGTCCCCCAAACTCTCACTCCGCTCTTTCTCAGCCTCCCTTTCTCCTCCTCTCTTTGTGCACCTCTCTCCCTACGGGTCCCGCTCCCCTCCCTCCATCACCCACCCACTCCTCCCCCATCTCACTCTGCACATGGGCAAGTTCTGGGGGAATTTCAAGGAAGGCAGGATGATTTGGGAAACGGACTATTTAAAGCAAGCTGCTTTGGACTTAAATACCCTGATCCTGGGCTTAAACATCTGTGTTTCGCTTCCTCAAGCAGCCCATAATTGCCCCAATTATAACCAATAACATTGTTCACGAGACTAACAAAAGATGAGCTTTGCATGGCATTCGCCAGCAAGCCAAAACCAGAGTTTTCAACAGAGAGGGGAAAAGTAACTGCCTGGATTCTTATCAAAACCTCCCCAAAAATTGCTGCTCTTTTTCGCTGCCTGTGGGTGGCTGCTTGCAGGCACACTCCATTCTCGCATTTATAAAGTGTAGCAGGGAAATAGTCTACGTTTCCACGGATGTGGTGATACCTTTAACAAAAAGGATTAGTGTTCCCGTGTGCTTCCGAGTCTTCCGCAGGGTCCCTGGCACACCTGTCCCCAAACACCACCTCATTAATAGGAGCACCTTCCAGTGTTCGATGTGCCACCCATTGAGAGCACCGTGGGGTGGCCCGGGGTCATTCTGGGAGTGAAATTTTGTTCATGGGATGGCAGCCCCTGCTTTATCAGCTGAAGGCTGAGGGTACTTGGCTCTCCAGTGAATGCTAGGATTTTGCATTGTCAATGAAGGGAGTAATTTCGAGATTAGGCTCAAACCCATGCTCTCTGAAGCCTGTAACAGGAGCTGTCACAAAGCCATTCCATTTTCAATCTATCAAGTATTTATCTGTTCCACTCCACAGGGCAGGAGAGGCTTGAGCGGGGGAAGAGGGGGGTCTCTGGTGGATTCAGCGGAGGTGATAATAGCCCCTTACATTCGTACAACCATTTACATCTTAGAAAACGCTTTCACACCCATTATCTCCAGCAACAGCCCTGTGAGGTGGTGTGGTTATCTCCATGTTGCAGCTGGAAACTGAAGCCGAAAGGTTAAGTCATTTGTTCGGGATGTGGCCGAGAGGGGACTGAGTCCAGCCTTCCCAGCTCCAGCACATCTTTGGCCTCAAACCACAGCTGCTGACGAACTGATGGGGTCAGGGGTGGAGCAACACAAACACACTGAAACAATGAGCGGATGATGCCAGGCTGACTGTAATTACGTCCTAAATTGCGTGGTCCAGACAGCAAGTGCTGGAGGGATTCTGGGGAAGGAACAGTCTCCCCGGGGATCACAGGGATTGGAGCCAGGCAGGGAAAGAGGCAGAATGAAGATGGGTCAAAGGGTTTGGAGAGAAAGGGGGCAACTGGGACAAAGGCACAAAAGGAATGTAAAGGAGCTAACATTTAAAACCTACTGTGCGGCATGCAGTGAGCTACATCTGTCTACAGGCTTATTTCGTGCCAAGACACACATGCACGTACACCGCAGAGGTGTGAGGTGTAGCGTGTTCTACATTGTTATCAGCATGGCACAGGGACCCTCACCCACAGCCACCCAGCTCCCAGAGCTGGCGGAGGGACCTTCGAAATCTACCTGCCCTGGGTCTGGGCGGAGCTACGCACCAGGTAACTTAGGGAGGGGGTGGGCCCTTCTCTAAAAACAGGAGTCATCCTGACAACAGTTGCAGTGGCTTGAAAGGCTGGGTACGCAACAGGCAAACTGGATTTTCTAAACACCTTTATGTGAATACCTGCAGGTGCTCCCATGATCTAACACAAAGATTTCCTTCTAACCACTAACCGGCTATGAGGTTTGGGGCACACCAATCTGGGGGCCAAGCCGATTTTCTGGGCATCTCCCTAGGTAGGCTACAGTCACCCTCAGTCTTAACTGCCCTTGATCCTCTGGTTTTCCAGAGACTGGCAGCTAGCTGCCTCAGTATTGCAGAAACACAGTATGACCAGCTCCGAAGGGCCTGGCTTGATCGATGAAGGGTAGAGCCTCCCTCCCAGGAGTCTGTGAAAATGTCAGTGAATCACCACGCAGCCTTCCCACCAGGGCTCAGGGCCGAATCCCCTCTTTTCACACTCATCCTGTGCTCTTCTCTCACCCCCACTTCCCATTTATCCTCTCATTCCTCTCATTCATTCAGCCAAGAAACATTCCCGGCATTCCTCACAGCTGCCTGGCAGTGCCCCGTGCCTGGGGAGCGGACTCGTCACACTGCCCTCAGCCTGCTCAGAACTCACGTCACTACATGGTGACCAGTGGTCTCCAAAGGGGCGTGCATGCCCAAGAAACCACTGGGCTTCAGGACGCTGAGGCGCTATTTTTTTCTTATCGTTCTTCATTTTTTCACTTTAGTGGGTTTTCTAGTGTATGCGACTTGTAAATAAATAAAGAATGGGTGCTCCAAAATTAATTGCTCGTGCTACAAAGTTTAAGACGTTTAAAGAGTATTGGTCTAGATCCCCCGCTCTTTTGTTTATCTTGATTTTTAAATCTTGATCAAAAAAAAAATGGAGTGATTTCATTATAAAAGTAGATAAGTGCTTTAAAATTTTAATTATTTTGGCAGTATATGTGGAACGGTGAGCCAGAATCAGGAAGATCAAGCTAAGAGTGATACCTTTCCAACTTGTGGCAGCGCTGATAGAAAATGTGTCTGTTGACCGTCCAGGCCCTCTCCCAAGCCCCCTGCTGGACTGCTCTTATGGCCTCGGTCCTGTGCTGCCTTGAAGCCGCTTCCTCTTGAAACCCTGATCTTCTCTCCCTCTTCCCTCCTTCCTTCCTGCTTCCCCTCACCGGGAAATCCCAAATATCTGGCCACTTATAAAATCAAAATATTAACCATCTAATCCAGCTGCCTCTTTTTTGGAGAAAGGTAAACTGAGGCCCACAGAAAGAAAGGCCTTGCCCACAATCTCACAGGTGTCAACAAAGCCGAAGCTCGAACCCAGGACTCTGGTTTCCACACACGTCTCCTGCCCATTCGCTGCTCGGGCACACATGGTCCGTGTAGGGTGGGGGACCTGCTTTGCCCTCCGTCTCCTCTATGCCCATCCCTTCCTTCCAAGTGGAAATGTAGAGCAGAAAAGGGACCTAAGTGTATTAGAGGAGGAAAAGAAACTAACAACGCCTTCCTCAGTAAAAGCTGGTGAACAAGCAGAGTGCAGGCATCCTGTCTTCAGTGGGTCAGAGAAATGGGGTGTGTGGGAGACAAACCCCTGTGCTAGCAGGAGTAAACTTTTCCTCTATGAACTGCATAGAGGCAACAATAAAGGCAGGGGGCCCGAGTTCAGCACAAAAAGAAGCCCTCAGAATAAATGAGGTCCTTAGAATAAATTCACCTACACAAAGGCATACGGATGCTACAGAGATCATTGAGCAGTCTAGTGAGAGCACGAGCTTGGAAATCAGATGGGTTTGAGTCTCAGCTCTGCCAACTCAAGTTATTTCTCCTCTTCAAGCCTCAGTCTTCAAAACTGTAAAATGCAGACAATAGCACTTACCCCATAGGATGGATGCTGACAAAGCAAACAGCATAGTGCCTGGCACATAATACTCCACATATAACAGTAAAATGCTTGCTGTCAAGTACAAACAGAGATCAGCCCAATGAGATTCCACACGCATTTGCAAGGCTTCCCAAAGCAAAACCAGTGCACAGAGCCTGTGGTTCCCTAGAACACACGATTCAAAGTCAAAAGACCTGAGCAAGTCCTACTGGCTCTGTTTGCAAGATGCTCTTAGGCAAGTTGCTGCATCTCTATGAACTTATGTCCATCCCAAAAAGGGAGGGTAATATTAACCCTAGGTTACAGGGTTGTTTATGAAGATAAAAATCTTTTGTAACTTGTAAAAAACAGTATCCACACATATGGTTGATGAGAAGAACGTATATGCCTCTAGCAGGAAGGCTGCCCCATTTGCTGTCTCCACTAAAAGCACCAAAATTACAGCCTTTCTCATAGGTCATAAGACAAAACTCAGTTAACTTTTAGCTTTCACTAAAGCCTCATATGTAATCCTCCAAACAGATAAGCAGCTAATTACATTGTCCTTGGAAGCAAGACTACATACATGCAAATAGATTAAGGCTAAAACACAATGGTATTTTATCTTTATAAACAGTGAGGCACAATTAAATGTATGAGGTGTCATTACTGAACTTCAAGGTAATCAAACATTTCTTTATTCAATACCAGACATCCAGATCTCTAAATGTAATAGCATCACCACATCGAAGTGTTGGCTGAGCTTGGTTCACGTAGTGAAATGCAAGTCATGGAAAATTCAAACATACTTAGAAAAGTTTTAGTTACTGATGGTCACGTTGTACAATAAAAACCACCACCACCACCACCACCAACAACAACAACAACAACAAAAACTTGGTTGTTACCCCCACTTGAAAAGTGGGCCGTTGAGAAGACTGAAGCTTGCAGAGATGAGATAACTTGCCCAAAGTGTAAAGATTAAACATACACACAACTCATGAATTAACTAATTACTTGCTTTCATTGTTAATTGGCATTAACTACTATAAAGAACTAAAAAAAAAAAATAGCTGTTGTCAAGCCTCCTAAAAATGAAAAACGTCTATTGTGTTTTCAGTGAAGTTTAAAATTTCACTTAACCTTGAACACACTTATGCTAGGTATTGTGAGGAGTACCAAAAAGCACAAAATGTTGCCTCTTACAAGGATAATTACATGTATTTTGAGCTTTCACTTATATTAATCTCATTAAGTATCGCAAACCACCTGTGAGATAGGAAGACCGCGTGGTCACTTCCATTTTAAGGATTCTCTGCATTTTAGAAAAGAATGAATAGTTTTGAGTATGGGTGCTTTTGAATAACAGGTGGAATCACTTGTTTAAAATGAGGGTGAGATATAGAGAGGAGGGTGGAAGCCTGGAGACAGCAGAGAGGTGTATCAGGGACCAGCGTGGACGGCCGGGCCCACGCAGGTAGGTTTGATAGGTTACCCAGACACCAAGCCACAGAAGGCCCACATATTACATGCAGGAAGGCTACCAAACAAAACTCATGCTGCATGTCCCAGGAGCTCGTCTTTTTTCACTTCACTCTAAAATCCCATTTACACAGAATTTGAGAGAACAGATATCAGTTAATCTACCAAACATTTCTCGAATGTGCAAGTTGCTGCAGTTAATGCAGTTCATGAAAAATCTCAGCCGGAGAGCATTTCATTAACATCTGTCACAATTTATCAGCTCAGCCTATGCAGACATCATGTATTGCAGTTTTGTATTAGGAAGGAGAGAAACCAGTCTCTTTCTCCTTGTTTTCTCTTTCTTCTGTGACATACAGGGACTGCCATCATGTGGCCATAGAGAGCACAGCGATGCCATTCTGAACAAATTCTACAAAAACATCTCCGGACTAGAAAGGCTGAAATTTAGTAGAATAAGGAATGTACAGGCAATTCTCAAATTAAAGACATATTCAGGATTGAAATTTAGAAGAATAAAAAATGTAAAGGCAATTTTCAAATTAAACAAAGACATATCCAGTTATTCCTCAATTTAAGACATTCGCTGTTTAGAACTTAAGACATATTTTCTCTTCAAAAGAACCTGTAAGTGGTGATGGGCTTCCACAGCTCGTCTACCAACATCTATGTGACCCGTACAAACACAGCATGGAAACGCTACTTCAAACCACACCTCACGGCCATTTGTAACCAGTCTTCTACAAGAATAGACGTGGACTTCCAGATTAGGGTGGCATCGGGCCTTGCTTTGGATCAAAACTAATTCCTGTCTCTCCCCCATTCTAACTGAACAATGAGCTAATAGATACTTTGTCAGTGATACAGGTCCTGAAGTGGCTCCTGGGCCATGAGCACACCAGGCCCCCCATGAGGCAGATACCCCAAGATATTCCTCAACTCTGCCTTTGCTAAGGTGAAGGAAAAGGGTTCCTGAGATAATCCACTGTCATTTACCAAACTTTATAGTGAGCACTTTGTAAGTGTCTGGCCCTGGGCTGGGTACTGGAAATACAGAGAACCATAGAATGTAACTTCTGCCTTCCAGGAAGTCACAGTTGGAGAAACAGACACGTAAGTCTTAGCTCACAGTATAGTATGATAAGTGCCCTGCGAAAGACAATGAGAGTATTAAGGAACGAAGGCAAGTGGTGGGCTCTTTCTTTCATAAGCTTTTATAAAGTACTCGTTATGTGCCAGGTGCTATTTTAACTGCTTACAAACATCAACCTGTTAATCACCATATGATACAGGTACTATTATTTCCCATTTTACAGATGAGAAACTAAGAGGTTGAGCAGCAGGTCTGGGATCTGAACCCAGGCAGTCTATAGTGAGTAGCAGATGGGAAAATGTGAATCACAATTCTGCACCTAGGTCTGTTTTGCCGTCTGTCAGGCACTTGCCCTGAGGCTCACTGGCTTCCCACTAGGATGTGCTGCTTTGCAATGCCACAGCAGAGGAGGAGATGCATCTAACCCTGTCCAGGGGATGGAGATGGCTTCCTAGAGGGGATAATTCTTGAGGTTTGTATGAAGTATGAGTTGGAGAGGCATATTCTGGTCAGAATGAAGAGAAAGTGCCAAGACACAAAGCCATTAAGGGCCTGACGCAGTGGGAACTACACGTGACTCCCTAGGACTAGAGGAGATACAAGGGTGAGTGACAGGAGATGAAGCTTGAGAAGTGGGAAGGAGCAGTGCTAAGTCCCAGTGGGAGCTATAGAATTATCTTATGTGAAGTGATGTCTTCAGATTTGGAGATGGTGTGGGAGGAGGCTGGATCATTAAGCAGACTAATTAGAAGGCTATCATAACAACCAAGGCAACAAATCTCAACTAAGGCACTGACCCTTGAGATACAGAAGAAAAAATACATTTGAGATGTATTCATTTGTATAAACATGTGTGTTCATTATTCATTTACCCTACAGATGATGGAACAGCCCATCATCTGTAGGGTAAAGCTCAAATCCACTAGGATGGCAAACAAGACCCTGTTCCAGCTGGACTAAGCTTCTCTTTTAGCAGGTGCTTCCCTAGGGAATATGGGAAGGTGACCCACATACACCAGCTGCCCACCATCCCCTCACAGGCTGGGGTCCTGACTCCTCTGTGCCTAAGAAAAGGCTGTTTCCTGCGTCTCTCAGACACCCTCACCTTTGTCCTCTTGGCAAACTCTTACTCATCATTAAAAACCCATCTCAGATGTCACCTCTTTGACTTAAACATTGACTGAGGATCTTGTAGTCAACATCCTTTTAGTATGAAAGGCTTAGATGATGCACAAGAAAAGCTGGGGTGGTCCTCCAAGGTGGCCATTGGGTGATTCAACTGCAGGATCCCCTCCTTCTACTGACTTGCTCCACTTCACATCCATATTCTACCAGGGCTTCTCAAACTTTAGTGTGTATATGAATCGCCTGAGAATCTTGCCAAAAATGCAGGTGGTTCCGGGGTAGGGCCTCAAATTCTGCATTTCTCACAAAGTCCCAGGTGATGCTGATGCCGCTGGTCTGCAGACTATATTTGAGTAGCAAATCTTATCTGTTTTCTCAGTATAGTCTGATGGAAAAGTAATAAAGGCAACTAATTTTGTTTTTCTACATTAACTCTTAGTACTAAGGTGAAATCTTACAGTGAAATGCACAGAATTAAATCTAAATTCAATTTGGCACACATATACATCCCTGTGGCCTACACCTGAATCAAGAATACACAGTATTTCCAGAAAGCTTCCTTGTTCTCCTTTCTATTTAATCCTCCAAGTAAACAGAAATGGACAGTTCTATAGGGGCCCAATATGATGTAGTCCAAGGAAATGGCTTTTTGATTCAGAAGGCTTGATCACAGGACACATTTAAAGAGGAACAATCCTACATAGGGAATATATACTACTGATAGAATAATCATTGGAGTTATTATCTTAGAATAGTTTCTTTGTTCATTTTTCAATACATAACTCCATGTGCCTCTTCCTGTGCTTTGCATGGAACTGCAAAGTGAAGGGACATGCCGGCCCTGTGCTCAGGAAGCTAGCAGGGGAAACAGACAAGGCACCTGGCCGATGATTCCTGGAAGGGCTCATTCTGGGACACGCGGCATCCCTGGCCAAGGCAGGGAAGGCTGGGGAAGATGAGATAAAGTACAGGAGTCATTCAAAAATCTCATATTTTACACCTCTCACTCTTGCACGGCACTTTGCAAAACTTCCCTTACAGATCTCATCTTCACAACAGCCCTGTCACAAGACAGGTGCCACGATAGCCATGCGCTGCTTCATGCCAGGAATGTGTTCAGGGAAATGCATCGTTCAGTGATTTCATGCTTCTGTGAACACCACAGAGTGAATGTACACAAACCTAGAAGGTAGAGTCTACTACACACCTGGGCTGTGTGGTATAACCTATTGCCTCTAGGCGACAAACCTGTACAGCATGTTACTGTACAAAATAACGAGATTAAATCAAGCGCAAGAGAAAATGATGCGATCAAGAGATGTGGCAAATAGGAGATACATGAGGCTGCTGCCGGTGTAAAAGACATTCTGTTTATAAAGCAAACTTTTTAATGAGCAGAAAGAGTACACTCTAAAATAATGTTAAAAAGTAGAGTAAGTACATAAACCAAGAACATAGCTGTTTATTATCATTATCCAGTATTATGTACTGTACATAATTATATGTGCTATACTTTCATACAACTGGCAGCTCAATAGGTCTGTTTACACTGGCATCACCACAAACATGTGAGTAATGCGTTGCGCTACCACATGATGACGGTTATGATGTAGTAAGTGATAGAAATTTTTCAGCTCCATTATAATCTTATGGGACTACTGTCCATATATGCAGTCTGCTGCAGACCAAAATGTAGTTATGTGGCATATACTCCCCTTTTATAGCTATGAAAACAAGCTTGGAGAGGTTGTCTTAAGGTCACACACTGGTAGGTTGCAAAGTGAGGCCTTTTGCTCCCTGAAAATATTCATGCATATCGAGGCCACCAGGGTGGCAGGAATCACAGGGGTGCTCTCTCCAGTAGCCCACACACTAGCCCCTGCATGAACATCATGCCTGGCTAACAGGAGCGGGCCACCTGTGCCTTTGACAATCCACTCCCTCCTGAGAGCTGAATCTCAGGCCCAGGAACTGTCCCCTCCGAAGAACATCTTTCCTGCATCCCCTGTGTGAGGGTCTCCAGCCCTTACTGGTCCCCACAGAACAGCTGTTCTAATTGCTACCCACCCTTCCCTTGTGTTTTAGCATCTTGCACCCCGCTCCTGCACCATGAAAATCCTGCTTTCTGACCTCCTGCTGCTCAGCCTCTTCTCCAGTGTGTCCAGCAGCTGTCAGAAGGACTGTCTGACCTGCAGAGAGAAGCTCCGCCCAGCTCTTGACAGCTTCAACCTTGAGGTAGGTCCAGAAGGGACCCTGTCTTACCCTCCCTCCCTCCCTGCCTCCAGAGCAGACCCAGAGTGAGAAACTAAGGCCTCACCCAGAGGTCATGTGACTCACTCAGTGTCACATGGTAGGTAGGAAATAGATTCCTTTTTGAGTATCTGCTGAATGCAAACTGTCATCTTTACACTTTAATGTGTTCAAATAAAGACCTGCTCATGCTGCCATTTTGTTCTCATTATTAAAATAGTGCATACTAATTTTAGAGAATTTGGCAAATTAAAGAAGTCTAAAAAAAGAAAATTAAAATCCCTTTTAATCTCACTAGTCAGAGAAAGAATTCTAGTTTTTTCACTTGCTATATTATACCAGGATAAATTTCCCATGTCATTAAGCATTATTTTACTTCTCTCTATGAATACAGTATAATTTCTTTAACCATTCCCCCTCCTGTTGAACATGAATGTTACCTTCTATTTTTAGTATTACAGATAATTCTACAATCAATACCTAAATGCTTTTTTTATAATTTTAAATTTTGATATTAAGGTGCAAATCTGACATTTAAATTTCTTTTCATTAAATAAGCTGCTTTCTCAACTATTTTTATTTCGGTTTAAATAGTTATTCCCTCCTATTAAATCCAATGTAACTCTGTTGCTTTTTTTTTCCCTTTGGTAGTCAAATCAACTTCTTTCAAAAGATGCCATGTTTCGAACTCTTCAACCTTTAAAAACAACCAAAAATAACTACTATTCTTTAAGGCAAAGGTACAAATATAGAAACCAAGAATTTGCGTTGAGCTAACGCACTAACGATGAGCAGACACAGCCCCCACAGACCCAAACAGCAAGCTCTTCCAGCCCAGGCCCAGTGGTTTTTCAAGCTTGTTTTCTGAACAGTAATAACTACCGCATCATGACAAGCATCCCCAGATAACCCATTCAAAGTTGATCCCTCCATCTCATTCATCCATTGTGGTTTTCCTGAGCACCTACCATGTGCTGAGCATGTGGCTAGGCCAAGGAATCCAAAGGTGAACAGATGGATGCACTTTGCAACTAGTGGGAGAGAAGAACCCATAATTCCTCCATGAGAGAGTAATTTCTGGACACTGGGGAAGCACAGAGCCACAGACCCAAACCTAGTCTAGAGGGGCAGAGAGGGCTTTTGGAGGAAGGAGCTAAAGTCTCTAAGAAGATTTAAAGATGAGTAGGAGTGAAGAGGCAGGCAGTGAGTTCGAGGTGCCACAGGCAGTGGAGGGAGGCACAGAAGTGCAGATGGGGCACATGTGCAAACGGCTATAGGAGGGAGGGGAGTGGCACATGAGGAACTGAGAAAAGCGAGTTTGGCTAGAGCACAGAAGGCCCTCGTATCCTTTCCGTGCAGCCCAGAGAGGTTTAAAATTCATCCCAGAAAACACTTTTTCTTGGTCTTAGTAAAGAGAACAGAGAACATATAAACCAATGAAGGAGTTGATTAAGCAATAATCTCATAATCGCCACACTGTTAAGGTTCTTAGGTTGTAGCCTAAACCAGACTGAAGGCTACGCACCCACCATTCCTGAATCACTTGCTTTAACTGCAACCCTTTATCTCCCACTCAAAAAAGCATCAGGACTCGAACAGATATTGGTACACCCATGTCCACAGCAACATTATTCATGACCTCCCAAAGGTGGAAACAACCCAGTGTCCACCAACAATGAATGGGTAGACAAAAAATGATATATACACAATGAAATATTATTCAGCCTTAAAAAGGAAGGAAATTCTGACACATGTAACAAGATGGATGGATGGACCTTGAAGATACTATGCCAAGCGAAATAATCGAATACAAAAAGACAAATACTCAATGATTCTACTTATACAAGGTACCTAGGGTAATCAGATTCATAAAGACAGAAAGCAGAATGGTGGCTGCCAAGGTCTGGGGGGTTGGGAAAAATAGGGAGCTAGTATTTAATAGGTATGAAGTTTCAGTTTGGGAAGATAGAGCAGTCCTGGAGATGGATGGTGGTGATGATTACACAACGATGTGTATAGTCTTAATACCACTGAACTATATGCTTAAAATGGTTAAAATGGTAAATTGGATGTAATGTGCATTTTACAATTTAAAAAAGGCATTAAGAACTTAACTGTAAGGATAATCCTGAGCCTAATGTATTTCTTACAAAGTAAATCATTTATGGATTTACTGATCTCCTTGTAACAAACATCACATCTAATTATGAAGCACTAGTGTGCCTTCTTACCCCCTTGGACACAAGACCTTGGGTTGCCCTGTACTAGGAAGTCAGAAGCCAGCAAGTCTGAATTCTCTCTAGTCCCTTTATTGCCATCTCAGGATCTTTCTGCATTCTCCCCACCTGCCTCCCATCTGTGGTCCTGTCCCTTCTCTTTCTCCTTCCGTTGTAGCACTGATTTTCCTACTGGGCATTGTCTGTCTTCTTCCCCCCTCTCCTACTTGCTCTTTCTTCCTCCTCACGTTCATGTTTCTAGAAAGATTTCAACTTTGACCTCCCTCCCCCCCAACTTGCGGCTGCTTAGCTGCTCTCTCGGAGGTCACCAGCAGCGCCTGGCAACCGAATCACCAGACTTCGATTTGCAGGCTTTCTCCTCCTTGTCCTCTCTTGGTGAACTTGCCTGGCGCTCTTCCCTGCCCTGACTCTTGTTTTTCTCCCTCTGCCGGGCTCCGGTTCCCCTCCTCACGCCTAAACAAAGTGACCGCCAAGATTCACTGTTTCTTACCTCCATCTGCTCTCTCCAAGATGCCATTCCCATATCCAGGCCTTTGGCTCTCCCCATGCTGCGGTAAGTCCTAAAGATACGCTCTGCACCTGCTCCTCCTGGGCTCCAATCACTGTCCGCGGTTCCCGGAAACTCCGCCTTCCCGCCGCTCCGGGAACTTGCCCTACCATATTGCGCATGCCTCTTCCACCTCGCTACTTGTTCTTCAAAACCCTGATTAAGTTTCACCTCTTATCAGAATGGCTGCTTCTCCACAGGTCCCCAGTAGAACTAAGCCCTCCCTCCTTTGTACTCATGGTTACTTGTATCTGCTAGTCTCTCACTATAACGCGTGAGCTTCCTTTGCTGACGGTTCTGGGGATCCCCCAATTTAGCCCCTGTGTGAGGCATGGCACAGATCAGTACCCAATAAACATGTCCCATGGAAATTGTAAAATTGTGAGCCTTTTAGTCTTCTGACAGGTACGTCCACTGCAGATACTGCAGGATTTTTATATTGGTGTCTTTCAAAACTGCTAAAGACTTTGGACCATGTTTCCATGTCTTAATCTCTGGGATCCAGACAAGACTGTTGTTACTTCTTTGAAACAAGTTAGAAAATGGCCAGTTATAGCCTCACGATGAGGGATAAACCCTTGGCAGTGCCTGCTGACCCCTAGAGGACCTGGCTGGCTGGTTGATTGATTTCTAGTTTGTATTCACTTTTAACTTACTTTTTAAAGTTTTATGTAACACCTAGAATGTAGGCGACCACATCTCATTTTCAAATCTTGTAACTTTTGAGTGTGTCCACTCTCTAAATGATGAGTGGGGCTCAGATACTTTAGCAAGGGTCACCATCCCAGTCTTCCACCATTTTGTAATCCTGTGCAATTCTCAGGACTCTCTGGAACCCTGGCTCCATCGAGAATTTCTTTACTTCTCACTGCACATCCAAGCATGGCTGGCTTTTTGTTAGGCTATAATTTTGGTTGGTGAATGACTCACACACCAAACCCATTGCAATGTCCTGGGCTTTTGCCTAATTGTGAATGGTACCCCATCAGCTCAAGTAGAAAAAACTAGATTCACTGAGTTGTTTTAGAAATAAAGAAGGCAACCCCGAAAAAAAGATCTGCGGAATTTTATTTCAAACTTCCTATAACTCTATGAATAGCAAAAGACACTGCGTTATGTTAGTGCTTTCTATCTTCATTACCTAAAACCCTTAGTGGTTGATTTGTAACAGGAGTCTTTTATATGTTTTTCTTCTGTACTGTTCATCTGCTGGCCTACTAAAGTCAGTCCTCAGATATTCTAGCAAAACCTCCAAAAGCAAAGAGCTTCCAAATTTCTCTTAGAAGTGATTTGATTCTTTAGTGGCAGAAACTTGACAACCTTCCTTTTCCTTCCAGTCGGCTCATGTGCTTGTTCCCTAATCTTTGATCCCAGACATCCAAATGTCCCTATGCTCAGTTTCCCCACAAGCCCAGCTTTACAGATCAATTTGGCATCAATCTGAGACTTTCCAGATGCTCATTCACGCTCTGGCTTAATATAACCATGTCATCAGTGTGGGCTGTGAAAATGTATCCAGCTCACTTAATAGGCTATTAACCCATCTCTGGAAAGAGGCTGGTGAGTCCCTCAGACTGGAGTGTTAGACATTAAGCTCAGATGCCCATCTGGTGCCACAAATGCTATTGTGAATTTGGATTCCTCATATTTTCCCAAAACCTTTTCCTAAATCACAAATGGAGATGATTTTGTTAGTAGCTAATTCATCTAACAGTATGTCAAGTCTTGGTACAGGCCATGCATCTGGTTTGATCATTTCATTTTCTCTGATTGACACTCAATCTAATTACCATCTGGGCTTAGAAACCCAGGGGCTCACAGAAGATCTAATAGCCCTAAGGCTATTTAACAACTTCCACCTGTTCCTGTGAACTGACAAGCAGAAACAATTCAACAAGCATTTTAAGGCTCCTATTATGTGAGGATTGGACCCGGTAGGTGTACTCAAAGGTCCATTTCAGCTCTGAAATTCTACACTCCTACTGTATTTCCCAGTGTTGTCCATGCTTTCCTGTTTTCCACTTGACTCTGTAGGGTCCTGTTTTTCAGACTCACCACTGTGGACATTTTAGGCTGAATAATTATCTGTCCTGTGCATTGCAGGATGTTTAGCAGCATCCCCGGTCTCTACTCACTAGAAAGCAGGGGCATCCCCCCTACCACTGTGTGAAAACCAAAAATGGCTACAGACATTGCCAAATGTCCCCTGGGGGGGGCAAAATCGCCCCCAGTTGAGACCCACTACTGTCGAGTAATAACCCAAGAGGATCGTGATCTGAAAGAACGTGTTACAAATTGGTTCCACCCATTTTTCTTCAAAATGTTTCAGGAGCAGGTTAAGTACAGAACATGTGACATTTTCTGTGATAGAATCTCTGCCCACTGTCTTCCGTGAGGATTTCTTCCTCCTCAGAGCAAGCTCAAAAGCAGGATTTCTTATAATTCAGCCTTAGAATCACCTAGGGTGCTTGCTAAAAATGCAAATTTCTGGGCCCCACCCTTGGCTTACTGAATCAGAATCTCCAGGGGCGTAGCCTAAGAATTTGCATCCTAATAAAACTCCAGGATGGATTCTTAAAGAACACTCAAGTTTGCAGCTACCATTGTTCTAAAGTCTGCCCTCTCCCCATGTATGGAAGTTGTCTGTTATTCCTTCATGCTCAGTGACACTGCAGGTGTGAAAAAGTGGTTTCTCTGTATGCCTGCCGCGTTGGCACTGACCATGCATTACTGCTGCCAGCTTCTCTGAGGAAGGTCTAAATGGAAAAGACACGCTCAGAAAAACCACGGCTTGACTCAGAGGCGCAGCATCACCACCTCTGGCTAGCAGGTGGGCTTGGCAAAGGGTGCACCTTGCACACTTCACCAGCAAAGGAGAACGACTCTCCCTGGGGATTCTCTCTCTCTTCTCTGGCCCAGCAATTTTGAAAATGAGCAATTTTCCTACCAGAACCTGATGTTTTAGTCTCTTAGGATCCTATCCTCCCATTAATTTCCATTGAGTCATATTGCAAGCACACCGTTTGCTCAGTGGATGTCCTGACTTGAGAGAGTTGAGTTCTTATTCAGATTGTACTGTTATCTAACAGTGTCATTTTGGACACATTACTGAGTCTCACTGTGACACTTGAACATGGACTATATCAGTGATATCCAAACCTGGGCAAATTTCAGAATTAACTGAGCTTTGTAAAATTATGTTCTAAACCTCAGTTATATTCCTCATGGATCTAACCGGGGTTTGAAATTCTGTTTTTTAAAAGTTCTGCTGATGATTTGTATTCATACTCAGGTGTGGGACCCATTGGACCAGGTGTTGCCTAAGGTCCCTCCTGGCACTAGCATTCTATGTGGTGCTTTGCTGATGTACAAGAAGAGTTGGGGCCACTTCCCTGTGTGGCCAGTGAGTGACTTCAGCAGCAGATCCTTTCCTATCTCCTGTTGATTCTCTTCATTTCTCATCCTTGCTTGGAGCCCCACTTTTTTTTAATCTCAGGTATTAGATACCTGGAATGCACACAGACTCTCCCTAAATCTGTGTCACATGGGGAGTAAGGTGCCATTCAGAGAGAGACACAAAGACAGAGAGACCAAGCAGGAGAACAGATTTGTAGTGGGGAAAATATATCAGATAAGATTAAATAACATTGTATGTCAATTTTAATTGAAAAAAAATGTTTAATTAAAGTTTTTTAAATTGAATTCTCCTGCTAGTAATAAAGACTTAAAGTAACAGTGGCTTAGAAGAAAATAGAGATCTGATTCCCCATTAGAAGTCAGAAGGTAGACAGTCCGGGGCTGGTATGGCAGCTCCACCACCCCACAAATGTCCCAGACTCCTCAGTTTCACCATCCTCGTGTGGCTTCAATCATATGACTTCCATCCTCTGAGTCGCCTCATGGTTTCAAGATGGCACTAGCCAAAATGTCCACACACTAAGCAGGGAGCTGAAGGAAGGGGAGGAAGAAGGAGAAAAAGATGTTCTTCCTAGCTAAGTCAGCCCCCTACTTTCCCAGAAGCCCTGCTATTTATATATCATCAGCCACCTCTGGCTACAAAGGAGATTGGGAAACATACATGTTCCCTTCAGGAAGAAAACAAGTGTTTGTTAGTAAGGAAGAGGGGAGATGGGTACGGAATGGGCAATGGGCAGCCTCTGCTCAGCATGGAAGGCAGGCTTCATTCTAAACAAATTACATTTAAAGTGCAGATCAGATATTTTGATGGAGACACCAGACAGGGATCAGAGAAGTGTCTGGAGTTCAGGAGTTATCAGGGGCTGGATATATAGACCTGGGATGCCTTGAAAGAAGTGATAGCCAAAATCACAGAAATGAACAAAGTCATCAAGGTACAGAGTGATAAGAAAGGTGAAAAGAAGTTTAAAGACAGAATCTTGGGAACACAGCGGGCAAGGAGCACAGTCTGGGAGCGGAGTTCAATACCAGAAAGAATTTTCAGGAGGGTGTGGTCCACATTGCCAAATGCTTCAAGGTCAAAGAGAATGAGGGCTATGCAAGGCCATTGGACCTGGTGATTGGGAAGTCACTGGTGGTTCTCAAGAAGACAAGGTTAATGGAGTGGATGGGGCGGGGGGAGTTGAGTAAAGGGAAGATGCTGACACGAAGGAAGCAGTGCAGAAGTTTGGCAGTGACAAAAGGTGAAGTGAGGGTCAGGATGGCAAGGCTTGGGGAAGCAGGGTTGAAGGAGAGGTTTGGCGGAATGGCATGTAATATGTGCGATCTCAGCTACCTGCACGTCTCATTCCATGGTTAGGGGTCAGTTTGGAAACCTTGCCCACAGAGGCATCTGTGCTACTCTGAACACTTGGGTGAGCATTTTTGCTCCCTAGATGGGGACTACTGGGCATATACACCAGTGTTCTGATGTCCCAGACCTCCCTAGACAGAGCAGTGCCCTGTAAGCCAGGCAAAAACTTCAAGGTTTGATGAAAGCTTCCCGCGGACTGTGACAGCAAGGTCAGGCAGAAGTGCGGTTTTCAATTGACTAAGGCAAAAAAGTCAGGAGAATTTGAGGTGAAGTCGAAACAGCAAACAGGAAGAAAAGTTGGAGTCAGAGACTTCCAAGAGACCCCATCAGGGATACAAACAGGGAAAGTGGGGCAAAGGCCAGGACCAGTCAAGAGGGACCAGAAAAACATCGTCGTTGGGCTGGTGGTCCAGATGAAAAGTGGGAGATGCCTGGGGAGGCAGAGCAGCAATAGAAGTTCCCAGGGGCCTGGAAGGTCTACTGAATTGTGTCTGATGGTCCCTCTCCCCCACCTGGAACCAGATTGCCCAACTTGCCTACATCTCAAAGGGCCTTGATCTTCATTTTCTATAAATGATGCACAGACAGTCATGACTAGTGTATGTGGGATGAAAATTAACACGAGGATTGATTGATCTTTACCTAGTGATCTTAAAATAACCATGCAGATTTAACTACATGCTTTGACATCCCCGGTTTCTTAAACCAATCTGACCTCCCCCAAGGCTGATAACAAAATAAAATTCTTTTTTTTATGAGTGACCATCATGAGCTTTGTCTGGCTCCAAAAACCTAACTAAGGCTCTCACGGCGTGCACTTTTAGTGTACGCATTCTGGGTTAACTTGCTGTGTCACCTGAGGTAAGTTAACCTCACCTCTCTGAGCCCTGGATTTCTTCATTTGTGAAATAATGGAGCTAGGCCACATAATTTTCTGTTTCTTTCCAACTTTGAAATTCTATGAACTTAAATAACTCCATGTTAAACTGCTGCAAAGTATTGATAAAGAGATACTTCAGAATCACTTGCATTAATAGAGATGTAGACAATAGAGGGATTTTATCTCCTCAGTGCCTTGGGACTAATAGACATCTCCCTGGTTCTTCTCCCTTCCTCCCACCTCTGTCTTTGCAGGTGTGTGTCCTCGAGTGTGAAGGGAAGGTGTTGACCAGCCCTCTCTGGACTCCATGCACCAAGGTCATGGCCAAGGGCTCCTGGCAGCTCAGCCCTGCTGACCCAGAGCACTTGGCAGCTGCTCTTTACCAGCCAAAAGCCTCCGAGATGCATCTGAAAAGAATGCCCCGCATCAGGAGCCTATTCCAAGCACAGAAAGAGACAGAGCCTGGCATGGATGAGGCTGGAGAGATGGAGCAGAAGCAGCTGCAGAAGAGGTTTGGGGGCTTCACTGGGGCCCGGAAGTCAGCCCGCAAGTTGGCCAACCAGAAGCGGTTCAGTGAGTTTATGAGGCAGTACCTGGTCCTGAGCATGCAGTCCAGCCAGCGCCGGCGCACCCTGCACCAGAATGGTAATGTGTAGCTGGAAGGGGAGCCTCTCCCAGCTGCACCATCCACTTCAACCCATGAGTGAGTTGGGCAGGAATGAGCTGGGAGCACAAAGAAAACTCATATACCTGACTGTCTTAGCACATAAGGTCCACCCACTTACCCCACTCCCCACCCCCACACACACAGCACCTTAAGATGTTCAGCTCCCGGGAGAGATAAATTCACCCCCTTGCCTCCTGCGTACCCTTTGTCTAGGGAGAAAAGATTTTTTGGGATTGCTTCTTAAGTCTGACTACTGCCATTTAGAGATTGGTTACTATGGGGATAATAGTAGTAGGTTAAGATAACTAATTCCTCTATAGCTCTCCAGGAGCTTAGTTACTATGGGGACAGTTAAGTGGACCAATCCTCCTATCCGGTTACCATGGCAACCATTCAGCTCACCTTTCCTCAGAGACTTTATCTCTAAGAATCGATAGCTGGACCTACCCTTAGCCATTTTCAAAGAGTCTGATTTTTGTAGTTTTAATATTACTATATCACTTTCAAAGACAACTTTGCTTACCAGAGAGAAGGGGTAGGGGGAGGTAGGCTAGGTAAAGGGGGTCAAAATGTGGTGACAGAAAGAAATCTAACTATGGGAGGTGAACACTCAGTGTAAATATTCATATATGCCTTACTGTTAAAGTGTACAGCTGAAACTTATTGGATTTCGTTAACCAATGTCACCATAAAATAGATAAATTAATTTTTAAAAAAGACAGCTTTGCTGTCCCCTCCTATATCACCCCACCCCTATATCTCAAAGTGACTGGATTCCGTGGAAACCGTGAATCTTTCTCACTCTCTCCCAGTCAAGGAGTTCTTGTTAGGACCAGGAGCTACATTTTCTGCTTTTTTCTTCCACTTGTCATATGTGCATCCTATTATCTTGTCAGATGGACTGATTCCTTGCGGTCAATAACATCATCACAAAAATGATAAATAAATAGATAGATAGATAGATAGATAGATAGATAACATCATCACTGAGCAAGGCTTTGAGAATTTGGCCCAACTGACCCAACAGCGTTTAGAATATGGACTAAGGGATCATCACCTTTCCTCACTTTTCGCTTCTTTTCCAGGGCCGTTTTTCTTTCGTTTTTGTTTGCATGCTTGCCCTTATCTCTCTCTCTCTCCTCTGTTCCATTCTTACCCCTATGGCCATAGGTATATGTACCTATAATCCATATCAGATAATAAACATCAAGGACCCTAATTTATTGCCCACTCATTACAAACTTAACTTTCCTCAGCCCATCAACATACTATACATAACCTTGAGTGGCACAGGAAGCTAGCACAGTGGAATCTACTGAAAATCTAAGAAAATTCACCCAGCTTTTGTGCCTTAATTCATGTATGGGAATACGATCATCTCTCAGACCTCTTCTTAAACAGTCTAGAAACTTGCTCTAACAGGAAGAACGAATCAGTTGGTCAATAACATTCCCAAAACTTTACCCATGTGGGGCTTTCCCCTGACTCAGAGGAATGAGAGAAAAAAGCCTGCATATGTGTTGTTTTATTTTGCATCCCATACATCAAAAATAGCCAGATAGTAAATAACCTTCTTTCAAAGTATATTCTTTGGCACTCACACGTCAGCATGAGGCAGCTCACATAGCTCTTTGCAGGTAGGCCAGCTTGTTTGCAAGAGGTCCATTACCAGGCATGGACATATGTATTAGGTTGTGAGAAGGATGTCACATTTATTTTAGCCTTACGTCTAATCTCCGAAGGCCCTGAATTAACCTGCACTGTTTTTGAAGTCATATGCCTGGGTCCTTAACAAGCATTCTGTTTCTTCCTAAGCCATATCTGCACAATACCTAACAATAAATCTCTCAGAAGTAGCATGTATTGAATTCTTTCAAATCTTAAAGACGTTCTTCTTCAAAGTGGCTCTTAAGGGACACTGAAACTCATGTCTAATTCTGAACTACAACCATTTTCTTTACGTAAAGACAGTTTAAAATCAGTCACATTAGCAGGAATCGATTTATTTTTTCAAAAAACGATTTGAGCCCCTATTCAGGCAAATGGTTTTTCTCATTTTCTATTAAGCTTCCAGCTGAGAGGCACTGAAACAAAACTGGTAACTAGCTTCTATCTGCTGCTTTGTTCAACACGTAAAGTTCTTGATGGAAACACTGAAATCATTAGTTAGCCCATTTGGATTTTATTGATTGCTTTCCTTTGTCCTTCTGCAACCATCTATTTCTTTTTTCACATATTATGGGTTGCTGAGTTCCAACACGATGTGCATCTGAGTCCATAACAGGCAACTTGAACCCTGTCTTTATTCACTTGCCCTATACATGTGTGAGAGTGCTCCGTCTCAGGGGACTCCGGTTGCCAGAGCTGATCTGGACTCTTGAGCTACCCAGTACCAGTTTATGGTAGAAAATGGGGCCACCTAACACTGGAATGGACTAAAGAACCCTCTTCGGAAAGTGTGATGATGTGCTAGGAAGGAAGGACACGGGGTACAGGACCAGTCCTATGGAATGGTGGGAAGGGCACAACGGGTCCAGGTATCAACCACCCCCTTCCCTGCCCCTACACTGCCTCCTCTCCTCTGCTGCCCCAGCCCCTGACCCTTCTAGACAGAAAACGAGCAGATTCATTCATGGTGAGGATTTAGTGAGATCAGGCTCAAAGAGCACTTGCAATATGCCATAAATGAGGGCATGATTTAGCCTCAAGAAATGAATTACTACACATGGATTCCAAATACCAGTGATAAGGGAACTGTTTCTGGTCAGGGGGCCTATCGTGTGCCTTTCCTCCTTTATTCTGTCATTCATGCCAGCAGACTATATAATGATCTACTATATGGTAGTATGTGTGTGTGTGTGTGTGTGTGTGTGTGTGTGTGTGTGTGTACACACACATACATATCACGTATTATATAGATCCAGGAAAAGCAGGTGTGTAGAAGGAGTTAGGAAACCCTTCTGAACGCTTTAGGGATGTTTATTCAATCGGTAGCTTTTCTTTGCCTCCCTGTCATTGCTCAGTACTAGGGCAAATAAGATTGAAGGGTCAAAAAGGCTCTCCGGTGTGCCATTTTAATCAACTTCTTTCTCCTCAGGTGTCCAGGTGATCCCCAAAACCGCATGTCTCCAGGCCCGGAACTGCCGGCTGGGCATCAGGATTCCTTCCTCCCCAGGGCACTGA
This sequence comes from Macroglossus sobrinus, assembly GCA_004027375.1. NCBI lineage: Eukaryota > Metazoa > Chordata > Mammalia > Chiroptera > Pteropodidae > Macroglossus > Macroglossus sobrinus. The sequence goes on along the minus strand of PVKZ01000269.1, from coordinate 762,477 downwards.
GGCAGGCTCCGCCTCCAGGTGTCCAGCCCAGGGCGCAGAACCTCTGTCTGGCCGTCTCTCCCTCCCCCTCCCCCCTCCACGGCATGTTTCACGATGACCCTGTCCCTGCATCAGAGTGTATTTTTGTAATCCCTCCAGCTCCCATTTAAACAGCCCCATCTTTCCTTCTCACCCGCCTCTTCCCTCTTCCAGGGGTGGGTTCAAGGAACGGGACATCAAGCCTGGGGTTTTGACTTGTCACTGCCAAAACTTGTTTGTAAAAGAGCTGTTCTTTTTGACTGTTTTAAACAGATATTTCTCCATTAAACTTCTACTGAGCAAATGGTTAATAAATTGGTCAGCTGTTTTTCAGTGAAGTCCCTGAGAAGCACAGACTCCAAACACACCACCAGCACTGCCCCTCTCGAGAGACAGAGGCAAAAAGTTCATGACTCTGCTTTATGTAAAGTGTGACAGGCAAGATACGTGAACATGAACACCCGACTGAGCTGTGTCCCCAGATGCAAGGGGGGTGGACACACAGGTGGGACAGAAGGGGTAGGGTAAGCAGAAACTCCTCACGCACGTCAGCATCACCGACAGGTCCCACCCCGGTTCTGACTCAGTAGAAATTTGCAGTTTCAACAAGTCCAGGTGGTTTGGGACTTACTGGTTTGGGATCGCTGGATTGTGACCCGAGGTAAGGGGCAGAGCGTAGGTGAACCTGCTGCTGTCACTTTTATCTCCGATTTAACATGAAACACGTTAAAGTGTGTAACTGTCAGAATCCAGCCAAGAAACACCTGACTCACCCCGAAAGAGAAACCGAGAGCTGACTGTCTGCAATGGAAACAGGGCCACAGATATCAGTAAGGAAGAGCAGGGCACTCTTGAGAATCCAGGGAGTCCTGGCAAGGGGGAGTTACTGGAACCCATTAAGCTGTAGTTCTCAGGAGGGGATCACTGCCACTGTCACACTGTGCAGGAAGGGTGGAGGCAACACCCCAACCCCTCTCTCCTCCAGTCCGTCATACTCTAGCCTGGTGTCTCCTATTGGTCAAACACAACCCAAAGCCAGAAAGTTAGGGGGTCTGTGGATGCAGCCATAACAGTAAGCCTGGGCGGGCCCAGGGTTGCAAATGGAGACTCTCTGGCTCAAAGCCAGGGACTGACTTGGGGGGCCTGGGCAAACTGCAGTGGAGCAGCAGACTCTAGATGGGGTGCGGCAGGGATAAGGGAAGGGGGAGAAAGAAGCCCTCTGTTCTACTCCAAGGCCATGAAAAAGGCCAAAAGACAACCTCCCACACCACTTTCACCGGCTTCTGGGCTTAACCAACTGTAATCGAGTCCCTCGGTCTTCTCAGGGTGGCGTCGCCCTCACTGTCAGGCCCTGTTCAGGGTCCCTAGAATCTGCTCTCAGAGATACCTCATGGTCCCAGACACTAAAATAGCCTAACACAGTCAGCCCCGCTGCTGCACAGGCCGGAGGGTGCTTTCTGCTCCCAACACCCTCCCCACCTAGGCCAGCTTCAAGTGGCCCTTGGCCTTCACAGGACGTGGGACTGATGAATTCAGGGAGTGGCTCAAGCTGCTCCCTAGGGTCAGAAACCTTCCCTTAAGGAGAGTGGGACTTATTTTCTCCTGAGGCACTTGCTCACTCCCCAATAAACTCAGGCATATGGCCAAGAACATGCCCTGCACTGTCAATATAAGTACAGAAGACAGGTTACAACTCTAGTGCCATTGTTTCCCAGGTTTGACCTTGGGCAAGTTGCTTAACCTCTGTGCCTCACTGTCTTCACCTGTAAAATGCGATAATAGTAACGCCTTCATAGGGTCACTGAGGTAACCCACGTAAGCACCTGGCCTGGTCCCTGGTTATGTTACCTACTGTTGTCATAAGCAAATGACTGTGTGTGCTTTGCCCACAGTGTGACATGCTATCATTGGTTTAGCACCAAGGACAATGACACTCTTATCCTTTGCAGGGGGCAGGGGAAGAGGGACAGGCACACATTAAATCAGACAATGTACCATTTTATTCCTTATAAAATATATTTCATATTGTTGTTGTAAAAACATTACATTTCACATTTAAAAAAAAAACTTTTTAACAGTAAAAATAATACTTGGAAGACAGCTGGGGGAAAAGGCGCCAATAAGACAAATTCACAGATGGGATTTATCTCCCTCTTCTTTTTTTTTTTTTGTCTTTTTTTTTTTTTTTT